>CM049851.1:18724396-18924396 GCA_027422415.1 Schizothorax lantsangensis
AATGGATTGCACATCGGTCTACTACAGCTGTAGTTGCTCTGCTGCATATTGACCTGACAAGTTTATGAGCCAAAGTAAAAAGTGAAAAGCACAAGCAATTCATTCAAAAATGCTACATACACCAAATTTGCTCTTTGACTAGGTAAATGTTATACAAATATTAATATAACAAGCTACACTGAGTATCTGTGGCTTGCTGCTGAATTACACTCATTTTAATTTGTCCCGTTTATGGTTGGAAATCTAAAACTAGGTGATTGTACCTGAGGAATAAAAAATTAATACAAATAATAATAAATGACCTTGCTTTTATTAGTTATTTTATCTCCAGGTCATTAGATCTGTGTGACATGGTTACATTTATTTTAATGATTTAAGATCACATTTGCAAATATTTCAGCAAAATTTGCAGGCAAAAAGGTCCATTGTCTGTTGTCAGTTGTTTAGAGATGTACGAAGCATAGGTTGTTACATAAGTCACTTTAAAACCAGTCATTTTCAAATAATTTAGCATAATATGAGCACAGCTTTAAAATAAAAAGCTGTACAGATATTTGGAAAGCAGATTGGTTAAGGCAATGTGTTTTTTTTTACCTGAAGTAGTTCTCAAACTTCATTAAAGGGATAATTCACCTAAAAATGAAAAATCTGTCACTAATTACTCACCCTCATGTCATTCCAAATCTGTAAGATCTTCGTTCATCTTCAGAACAAAAATTAAGATATTTTTGATGAAATGAAATAAAATCGGAAGAGAAAAAAAATGTTTAATAAAGTTATTTTGTTTTCTTTGACCACAAAAATTGTTTTCATAACTTCATAAAATTACAATTGAATCACTGATGACACATGGACTATTTTAACGATGTCCTTACTACCTTTCTGGGCCTTGAATGTGGTAGTTGTGTTGCTGTCTATGCAGGGTCAGAAAGCTCTCAGATTTCATTAAAAAATATCTTAATTTGTGTTCCGAAGATGAACGAAGGTCTTATGGGTTTGGAAATACATGAGGGTGAGTAATTAATGACAGAATTTTCATTTTTGGATGAACTATCCCTTTAAGGCTAATAGTTTATAAACTCCACATTTTACACACTATTTTCCTATATTTGATACTGTAAAGCTGCTTTGACAAACTGTATTGTTAAAAGCGCTTTATAAATAAAGGTGACTTGACTTGACATTTCTGTTGTTAGTGAAGCTGGTAAGTTATGGCTTTAATACTCTCGAAAAAGTATCATGATACATTTTTCAAACAATAATTGTGTGATTATTCAACATGTGATGCTGTGCAATTTTCCCATAAACTTCTATTCCAAGTGTAAAACAGGATACGTCTTTTCAGGAGTTATTTTTGTACAAACTAATTGTATCAATCATTTTTTTTGTAGTAAAATCAATAATACAAGTTCTACTAAATACATCAAAAAGAATTAAAAGAGTGTTTGACAAAACCCCAAACCATTTCATTTCCTTTTTCCTATGTCCCAATGGGAAATGGAAAGGGCCGCTGGAGAAGCACAGTGGAAACTGACAGATTTGAAGTGACAGCCTGCACAACCTCAGCCACGTCAGACAGTCTTTCCGTCCCTGCGGTTTTAACTGCCTGCTGCTCAGAAATGGGAATATGTTACTAAACTAAACCACAAGCTACCGGCACCAGGTACAGCGGTTTCTGCTGAGTGACGTCTGAGAAAGCCCTCTGTTGAGTGGGACGCAGTTTACTGACACGCTGCCCAAGTGGAAGCAGATTCTCAATGTGGATTATGTAAAGGAAATTCGGTTAATGAGAAAGATGTGTGCGGCTGAGAAAAGCAAGACGGCATGCGTCAGCTCTATCCGCATGTTTACCTTCTTAGAAATGACAGTGACTGTCTGTTTGTACATTTCAGACCTCTAGAAAAGAACCAGCCCACAAGTTACAAACCAAGAGACAATTTGAGTTACAGCCGTCTGAAGTTATTCCTGACTGGCCTTTTAGTTATTCACATACCACAATGACACAAGAGCACCTGGAAAACTCTGTGACCATGAGTTTAGAACACAAGCATGTGGCAATGACATACTGAACGGTCTGTTATGCTGTTTAAAATCTCTTTTTAAAAAGTGGATCTCGTAAAAACAAGATACAAAACATACAAAAAGCCTCCTAAAGGTAAAGCCTCCAGATCCCTTTCTGATCAAGGCTGGCTCTCGGTTAACAGCTGGATTAGTAATACGGACCTTGCTTCTGATGACTAAGATGGAAGAGCATAATTGAGTGAAGGATCTGGATCCTGTTCCCCACGAGAGCAACAATCCTGAGGGAGGCATCCATTTCAAGTGCTGTCAGTGCCTTTAGAGGAGACTGATGTGTGTGTAACTAATCGCTGACTGAGCTTCTGCAACATCCAATGAGAGTCTCTGACAGACGTCTATTCATGAGAGAGAAAAAGGGGCTACCAATTTGGAAATAAGTGCTACAATATGATTTCATTGTATTTTCCATCTCAACATTCCGTTTAAAGCCACTGAAGTGGCTAATGAGAAAGTTCAAGAGCTTTTCGGTTTATGCATTGCGTGGTGACAGAATATTTGAGCTTAAGCAGAAATCCTAAAAACCCCTGAAATAATTTGATGAATGTAATTTTTTCCCCCCTGTGTTGACACCTAAAACAGGATATGGCACATTTCTCAATCATTACTGAACCAGAGCGGTATACTGAAACACCCTCTGCTGGTCACCATAGAAAGTGCAATTGAGACGAGGCCAAAAAAATATAATGAGGTGTTCACAGCCAACTTAAAATGAATCTTATCAACAAAAAAAAAAGCAAATGCCATTATACTGAAGTAATTGATTGAGTCAATATCACAAGCCTGGCTAAGTCCAGTGGGCCATGACCCATTCCTTTCTCTGACCCAAATTATTATTCCGTTTAAACAAGCATCTTCAGTTTTAATTACAGCCTTATTAATAACAAACCTGCATTAAAAACTATTTACAAAGCCAGTAAATCTCTCAAGACATTTCTGGCTGGATGGCTACAAAAAGCCATTAACCCAGGTACAAATGTGATCTTTTAATAACACTTACCTAGGTAGGGGATGCAGGGGGCCATTTTGAGGGACCTGATGTACTCTCTCATGCGGTTGTAATTCTCTTCTTTTGATGTCAGGAAGTCAAGCTTCTCAAAGGTGGCCTTGTCCTTTCGACTGATCAACTGTTCAGAACAGAAAGCACATAAGGAATGAACAGTTCATTCATTCAGAAAATTAGGAACAGCTAATGGATGTCTAAATCTAAAACAGCTAAGTCAAAGATATTCAACTTAGGAACAAGTAAAAAATAGAAACAAGTAATATATATATATATATATATATATATATATATATATAGGGGTAGACAGGATAGGAACAAGTAAAAAATATACAAATTTAAAATATCAAATTAACATACAATAGAATATTCAAACACAAAATTACTATTTTAAATTCAATTAAAAACAAAAATATTAATATACTGTATATCCAATTTAAATTTTATTTAAAAATAACTGAAAAATGATCATTACCATCACCAAATATTTTTCATCTCAGTTACCTCTGTTAATTCATTCAAATATGATGAAAAATATATAACAAATAAAAACTAAATATTAATATATAAAAACTCTATTCAAAGACATAACTACATTAGGAAAACTGTTCTAGTTATGTCTTTACATAACATACATTTTAAATTCTATATAATAATATTCTTGTTTTAACTGGGTGAACTTTTCATAATAGAATAATAATAGAACATATTTTTCATCTCAGCTCTGCCTCTGTTAATTCATTATACTGTATACTCAGTATAACAAATTCAGTAATATACTGCCTCTGTAAAATAAACAGAATTACTCCCAATTGGCTACTAACTTTAGAATGGGGGACTTGTGGAGGCGCCGTTTTGTGAATTTTGTCAGAGGGGAGCCCCACTAAGACTTCTGATCTAAATAAAGCTGTCTGCAAATATGTTAAATATGAAAAACAAGACACAACCCATTGGGAGACTAATGAAACTGTATTAAGGGATAAGTTCCCAGAACTCAGCACACAAACTCCAGGCCCTGGGTATATTTCTCATTTATAGAAAGCGCATGATCACAATAAACAGGATTGGTGTCTAGAATGCCTTTATGAGTGCACATCATAATTTCACCCAATGCTTCTTTACAGCACATGTGCTATTGAATCTGTGGGGATGGCCATGTGCAAAATCACTGTTATAGGATTAACAAAAAGCTCATTAACTGAAGAATTCCATCACAAACGGCTTTATCACATGAAATGCTGAAGTGAATTTCCACAAAGTACTTCAACATGCTCTTCTTGTGTTAGACAGATACACATATTGTATTTCACTCTTTTGTAGTTTGGTGAGAGATTTTGTCCAACAATGCAAGTAACAGTCCTTGAAACCACACTGTTGGCAGATGACCTGTACCAGTATCCAGAGATGCAATCACACAGTACTGTTTTTCCCTTATTAATGTTAAAATCTTGTTTAACTCTGTGTGTAAAATGCCCTCTGTGTCTTGCATAGGTTTTTGAGTGAACTATTCCTTTACAAAGCAAAGCAAAACAAAACAAAACAAAAAAGCAAAGCAAAGCAAAGCAAAGCAAAACAAAACAAAACAAAAAAGCAAAGCAAAAAAGCAAAGCAAAGCAAAGCAAAGCAAAACAAAACAAAAAACAAAGCAAAGCAAAGCAAAGCAAAGCAAAGCAAAACAAAACAAAACAAAAAAGCAAAGCAAAACAAAGCAAAGCAAAGCAAAGCAAAGCAAAACAAAACAAAAAACAAAGCAAAGCAAAAACAAAGCAAAGCAAAGCAAAACAAAAACAAAATGGCAAAGCAAAAAAACAAAACAAAAAAAAAAACAAGCAAAGCAAATCAAAACAAAAATCAAAGCAAAGCAAAGCAAAAAACAAAACAACAAAAACAGGGTGAAGTAATGATGACAGTTTTAATTTCTGGGTGAAATATTTCTTTTAAAAAACAAAACAACAACAACAACAAAAAACTAAATAAAATAAAATACATAACTGTGGGTAAATTAGGATCAGCTTATTTATCATTCTCAGGTGTGAAATATCTAAATCAGAGGTTTTCAAATTGTGACGATAGAAACAAAAAAGGTGGTACATTTAAAAGTAAAAACAAAAACAGTAACATATCTATTCATTTTAAATAACAGAACTATTCCTTTTAAATAACAAAATAAGAAAAAAAAATCTATCATATCTACATAAGGGAGTTGGTATTTGGAAACTGAATGAAGTGAAAGAAACTGAATGCCACATTCAAATGTCATGCATCTGCAAGAAACTAAAAGACTGTAATAATTAGATTATAAGTCATTTACCAGCCAAGTTACCCCAATGAGCCTGATTTTTGGATACATTTATACTTAGACAATAGTTAGGGAGTGGAAAGCTGACTTGACAGGAAGCTAACTCTCATTCATCATTTAGATGTTGGCCTAAAATGAACCTGAAGAATTTAATGACCCACAACTTGGATTTTTCTCCTTTGGACGTGCAACAGAGAAACAGAAAAGTGATTTTTTTCCCCCTTTTATTCAACAAAGGAAGTGGTAAAAACTGCAGTTGATTTTAACCGGTGCTGAGATAATCCATGGCAGGAAAGTTAGATCGCGACACCATCAATCAGGGAGCCTGGTGTGGAAATGATAATATTATGACAAAGATTTGAATAAGTACTATGAGCAAAGGGAGACTGCTTATGATATTTTAAGGAAAAACTAATTACAAAGCAATTACAAATGATGAACAGGGTAAATTGTAACTCCTCCGACATGTTTCAGTGAATGTGATTTCCATGTGCGTGTGTGTACCATCTCGGCAACAAGACTAGTCATTTTCTGCCTGATTTAGAGCAACCAAATGCCAAAACAAAAGCCTTTTCTGAGCTCCTTTATCAAGCCTCCATCACCCGCCACCACAACCACAGCAGCAGCCGGCCTCCTTCCTTGAGTGCAGGGCTTGAGCGTCTGCCACAGTGGCATTACTCATTCCCATAGACACATACACAGTGCTAAACAATCCCTCTGAGGGCGATGAAAGTGAGGGGATTCCTTCAACCACTAACATCTTTATTTTATTTTGCAGTAACGCATGGCTGACTTTGATTACAGCACAATTCATGGAGGTCAGCCCTATGCTCTGTAGCCATTCCAGATAGCAGTGAAAGCCTCCATACATCAGCAGCTGTAATGGAGCACCACTGAGCAACTTTCCACTTAGACTGAATTTGATGGGGATGAGCTTCTTAGCCATAGATGCAATGTTAAGAGCTGGATTTGTAATTTGTCTTTTGTGTGTAACTCAGGACAGGAACAAGCGCAGAATAGAGGATCAGCTAATAGTAAATGGAAGTAGGAGAATGAACCATGCAACAGAAAAGGAGCACTATGTACTTTGTTGCAATTCCTTATAAAATGACTGGCCAACTGGTTTTATTTATTTGCCATAGCCATTTTATTTATTGCATTTGACAGTTGGTAAGTATTAATTTTGGGCCCTGAGACTCAGGAGCCCTGACAATTTTGGGACACAGAGAAAATGTTGAGATACACACTGGAATCAAGAGACCATCTGTCTGACTGTCAACAAATCCAGTCTATCTCTTCGTCAAAAGCTTTACATCTTTACTTCTTTTTGTGAACATGCCCTCTTTTGATACAGCTCTTTTAATACTTCCTTTCTCCATTTTTCCTTCTAAAGCTTGTCTTGACTTTATACTCCCACAATGTGTATACAGTGGGGATTCAAACTGAACATGATTTTATAATGCATTACTTCTTCGATAGAAAGAACATCATGAATTACAAATCAGAAATACCAAAAGAAAGTGAATAAATGACAAATTAATTTTCATTTTTTAGAATAAATAAATAAATAAAAATAAATAAAATAAGGATTCCAAATCTTACTAAATACAATAATTTGTGGTGTAAAGGCTATACTCTAAAACTATATCAAAATAAATAAATAAATACATAAATAAAAGTTCAGAATTGATTATCAGGTGTGATAAAATACTAAATATATATGCAAGCCATATTTCTCATTGTCACACCCCATGTCCTTTGTCTCGGTGTTTGTTTTGCTCCCCGTGACCTAGTTTTCCCTCGTGTTTCCTTCTGCCCATATTTGGTTTTCCTGTTCCTGGTCCCATTTAGTTCTATTAGTTCCTCCTGTGTTTGATTAATTACCTTGTTTAGTTCTAGTATTTAAGCCCTGGGTTTTCCTGTGTCCAGCGTCCGGTGTCTTACGTCACGTGCTATTGTCATATCCTCAAGTCTGTTTGTATCTCTTTTGGCTTTTGTTATTAAATGTCAGTTTTTGAGCATTCTCCTACGTCTCCTCGCTCCCTTTGAAGTCGTGACACTCATGAACTTTTTGGCTTAAATTTTACACGTTATTGTGTGTGTGTGTTTGTATATGTATGTATGTATGTATGTATGTATGTATGTATGTATGTATGTATATATATATATATATATATGTATATATATATATATATATATTATAATTGTTTTATTGACTACTAATATATTCTAAAAAGTCCAAACTGTTAACTAGAAGCATGAATAAAATTGTATAAAATAAAATAAATATACAATAAAATATAAAAATAAAATATGCATTGTATTATCAGAATAAAAATTTGAGTAAAAAGTTAAATAAAAAAATTCTATATGTTCCACAAACTCCAAAAGTTTGTGTCAAACCTGATGATAATGTTTTCTTAAGAATGATTTGAAATGATCCAAAGTGCATCTTGAGTTTCAATAGAAGCAAGAACATTTGACAGAATCACATCAATGACACTAAATTATTTGATTAGTGAACAACAAATTTCAGAATTGTATTTTTTACATTTAATGGTCACAACTTTAACTTTCCTTTATTTATTTATTAATGATTAGTATTTAATCCTTTGATTATTGTAGGTTTAAAAAGTCATTTTTTAAAGTGATCTCAGACTTACGGACCCCACTGCATCCATGTATAAAGCAGAACAGACCAATAAACCTACAATTGCTGAATATAATGATAAAGGCATATAAAATCTATATCTTTATAATCCGTTCCAAAATGTGTACCAGTGAGCACCATATTCCTCCTAATTCATTGCATGCCCACTGGGAAATCAGCAGTTAATCTTCAAATAAGTGGAAACAAGGCCTCGAAGTCAAGCGGTTCAGAAATTGGCTGGAACAAATGACATAAAGAATTACTCAATCCAGTCTGTGCCATGAGCAGTGAAACACAAACCATTTGTACAGAAAGACCGAAAACAGTCATTATAGTCAGGCAAAACTGTCAGCAAATACACGCAAGTGCCTTTTCATTATGAACAGGACAACAAATGAAACGCTCCAATCTATAATTAAAACCGGACCACAATGTGCACATTTTCTCCAATTCAAGCTTCAGGGTTCTAGGACGTATGGAAAAGCAACCTCTTAAAACCAGGCTGTGATGAATCAGAAATCATCCCCGTAACTGATGCAGGCACACAGTGTCTGGCCATGTGACATTTCAATCTTTCTAGTTAGACCTGAAGCAGTTTGGGATGCAAAGAACACTGATTAAAGTCTGTGGCTTTTTAAAGATGACTGGCGTTTTGTCAGTTTGTCAACTGTATGTCAGTTTCTGTGTTTAGTTTCTGTGTCTAGCATAAACCAAAAAAAAATAAAAAATCTAAAATACATGCATAAAAATTGGCATATTATATGTAGGTCTAAATTGGGTGTTGTGATATATACAGAAACAATAAATTACACTAACAAATTGAATAAACTTTGTTTTGTTAAATGTAAATTTAACTAAGTATATAATTTAATATGATACATAATATTCCATTTAATAATGTCATTGTCAAAATTCCCTTGTGGCAAAGCTAAACGTATGGCAAGAGAATTGGGCTTGCGGTATCAGACAAACGGTCCCGCTGCAATTACTTATAAACAACATGCTCCCTCTTTTTCCATCTTTTCTCAATTTGCAGAAGTGCTGTGGCTCAATGTGGAATGTCAACTCTGGAAGCCGCTTGCATCCCAAATCATCAAGGCCCCCAGTGAGTCTAAACTCACTACCACCGACATCTCTCAACAAAATAAGTACTGTGAATACTGCCTGATTTGACTTTTAAAGAGTCATTTACTACCTTAAAAACTCCTGGATTCAGCTTTTAGGGACCTTTATCTGTTTACACCCATTTTTAATATCACGCTTCTCAAAGTAACATTCACATAAATGGTAAGGTAGTCATCACTTTTAAGTATGGAACATGATTTTAGGCAGAATATGAAAGGAATGGCATATCTGCCATAAGATTTTGACTACACAGAAAAAATACTTGAAAATACTAGAGGATGAGATATTAATCAATGATCATGAAATATTCTTTATATTGTAAATGTTGATAAGATTTTTTACAAGTATCCTGACATTATTCAGTTGTGCTCACTGAGGGGTGGTTGTAAGTGTTGTCTGTACAGCATATAGAGTTTAGTCCTTCTACTTTTCCTCGAGAAAAGAGGCAAAGAGGTTTTGGACCTCAAACTGTGGTGATGCAAATACTTATAAATAGATTTAAAGCTTTGGCAACATTAAACAAGGTCTCAGAAACAGCTCTTTCAAAATTTTCCAAGCCACTTAAAATGTTCAGAACGGGATCCAATGGGCTCATTCTTTCACTGTCCCCATGCATTCAGAGGGCCTTCTCATCTACATCTCTGCAAATAAGATCAATGGAACTCCAAGAGCACTGGGGCTCTCTGGAGAAATAAATACAAACACTGCATTGTCAGCTAAATTATAAAGCAGCAGAACAGCTAGCATTTGGTGGTTATGCACAATAAATCCCCTGTAAAGGAACAGAATATTAAATGAGAAGTTTTTCCACATGTCTTCCTAAATAAAATACGGAAAATTATTCTGCTGTAGAAGCTATGATGATCTGATACTATATTACAAATTCAAAATTTACTATCATAATTAGGGATGATGTCATAACCAAAGAGTAAATACCCATGCAAACCATATTTATAATGATATAATGACTTAATGTATTGCTATTTATTAAATAGATTGTATATACATATGGCTCATGTTATTTTAATTGGAATAAATATGGACAAATATATTAAATAAAAAATGAATAGTCTGTTGACTAAATAGAATGTCAAAAATAAAAATGTCATAAATAGATCATGAACAAAATAAAATAAAATAAAAAATCTGCAGTCTTGCTCACCGCCCAGGTCTTGCTCAGTCTGAAGATAGGTGCGCTTTGAAGAGCAGAGACCACCGACACCACAGAGTGCAGGTTATTCAGCTCCAGGAGTTTCTATAAAGACACACAAACTTAATAAACATAAATTAGTTGCATGCCTCATGTAAGACACCAATGTAGGCCTTTACTTGTTTGTTCCACTGTGTTTTCTGGTCTGGTCATGTCATGCTGTTGTCATTCTTTTCTTTTCCACTAGGCTGACCTCTGTGAACTACTATGTGTCAACCACCTTTATGGAAAGTAGGAGAAAAAGCAATGCTGCTTTGGTTTTGTAGTCATTGGCTGATCCGTTTTATCCATCAGCATAACCGTTAGCGTAGCCCACTTAGGCTTACTGGGGCATGTCTGCCGGTAGCAGGGTACACAGCTCTTTCAGGGTTGGCAGGTAGTGCAGGGTGAGTGTTCAACCATAAGGAGTCGTTCAGCGGGTTTTCCTGTGTCATGGTACATTGAGTTTCAGGAGAGCATGTAGACTGATTGAATTCACAGCAGCCTGTGTGTGTGTGTGTGTGTGTGTGTGTGTGTGTGTGTGTGTGTGTGTGTGTGTGTGTGTGTGTGTGTGTGTGTGTGTGTGTGTGTGTGTGTGACTGTTGGCACGAACGACAAGAAAATAATCTAAATAACAGCATGATTGTTTGGAAATATTTTGAAGTATCATTTCAAAAGAAATACTTATTTTTATATGTATAAAATTAAAGCTTAAAAAAAAAACATGCAATAAGTACATAAAGAAGAAGAGGCTAAAAATGACTACTAATTGTCTTATAAGAGTTTCCAAACAAAACCTTAGTTTTGATCATATAAGGTGTTATTTTGATTTGGAAATCAAAACATAAATCTCAAAAGCAATAAATTCCATGTTTCTGTCACTTTACAGATTAAGAAGTTAGCAATTTACTTTGAACAACTGAAGTGGACTGGAAATATAAAATCAATTTTTAAAATCTAAAATTTTTATTTTATAGTGGATTCACAATATTTTCTCTCAATACAATGTATCGGTACTAAATTACATCTTAAAAGCAATTACAAGACAGATGGAAAGTCAAATAAAATACATTAAAGGATTCAAGAGAATAAAGTTATGTTGATATGAGAAAATATGCTTATAGTGTTTGGTTCGCGAGTAATAATGAGGACATTTTTGACACTAGAAGGGCTTTTTATATTCTGCATGTGTTGTTTACTATCGTCATTTGAAGATAATTCAGAAATGTAATGGATTCAATTTTCTTGTGATTTAAATGTTTAAAATCACAAATGGCAGCAGAAGAAAAACTGATGTATTGCAGGCTTTTTAAACAGAGTCTGAGACGGATCACAGTCAGATGAAGACATTTGTATGATGTTCTCATCCTCATTTTATGCCATAAACACTCACCACTCCTGTCCAATGTCTCTACCCATTCTCACTGACTAAAAACAGAAGGCTTTAATCCATCAAGACTTGTATAACGTCATTAAAATTGCCCATTGTCAAAGGAAAATTCTTGAAAGTGCCCATGAAAACCTGTCTTGCTTGAATTTCTAATAAAACACCATCAGTTATGGTAACGCCAGTGCCAAGGACAATTACTAGGATACCAAATGCAATTCAGATGTGAATACAAATAATAATAAATGACTGAACTTGAACTTGAAGTTATATGGTCACTTATATTTCTGCTGCCATGGCAACACAGACAAAGAAAAAATAACTAACGGTAAATAAAGGAACCAAGGCTGAAGGAACAGCGAAAACCAAAGAATGTCTCACCTTGGCAATTTTGATGAAGTGTCCCAATATTTCTGCTCGGATTTTCAATGTTTGAGCCGTCAATATCTCCCTCACTGCCCAGAAACTGACCTAAGAGAAGAAAATATAGTAAGTGAATTAAATGAGTCCCACAATGCACCGTTATCATGGTTATCTCTGCAGAGTAAGAGTTTAGATTTAAAGTTAGGATTCAAAAAATTTTAAACTACATGGACGCATATAATTTATGGCTATATGTTATGTAATTGCTGTGATGACAAAAAAATTACTCAAAACAATGACTCAAAATGTGCAGCACACACTAGTTCTCAAAATAAAACTTTAATACACTGCTAAAAATACTGGAAATAATCGATTACGAGAAAAACTGTTTTCATAAAGAGCATTTTCTCTTATTTACAGGCTTAAAAAAAAGTGCCAGAACATCAGACAAATGAACCTAAACAGCAAAACTGAATCTTTCCTGTTTTCACTCTGGAAATATAAGAAATTGGTTGTTGATTATGACATTAAAAAGGCCGAAATGGCAAGTGTAATTGCAGACCTCAAATGACCACTTACATCAACATTCCAAGACATTTAAGCTCTGCCAAAATGAAATGCCATTTAAATAAAAATCATATTCATTCCTACTGCATACTGACATTCGTATGAAGATATTTATAGGCATATTTTCAGAAATGGGGATAAAGAAAGTGTTGTGCATTTACAGTAAAATTGTGTGAATTGATGAATCGGTCAGGTCATTATAATGTGTGTAAGGATGTGTGTGTGGTGTGCAGAAAGAGGATGCAGGGACTCAAGGAACATTATTCTGCCTAGGTGGTACTTGGATGTTGTTTTCATTTGTCAAAAGTACTGCTTTGTCTGAAAGTTTACAATCCACTTATGTGTAAGTACTATTTATGTACTTCATTGACCCTTTCAAATGCTTTTAATGCCACATATAAAAAATGTGGCAAAACTGAAGTAGAAAAAGAAGAGTGGCTGGCATTAGTCTGGAAAAAAGGGAGAAAAAGCCATTTTTGTTGGATGTGTCCAGTGCAGTGTATTCATTTATCTAAAGGAGTTAATGCAGCTGTTGGATAAAATAGCTAAATGGACCAGCATGATGGATTTGTCTACATGAGGTGCCTGTTTGTGCTACAAAAACTGTAATATCCAGTAAAAAGACAAATTTCATGTGAACAAGATGCATCATCCACTAATAGACTCGTGTTAAACACAGAGCCTAAATGGCAGGCTTTAAAATAGTCTACATAAAATCTACTTTATCAGCTATATAGTGAGGTTTCTAGCTGATCATGTGTCAAACTAGCAGTGCATTTGCTTGTGTATGACTAAAACACAGTGTCAATGTTCCTCTTTCAGTATAATAACGTCCATTGACCTCTATTATACGAGTTATTTCTGGTGGTGCTAATGGACCTAGGTCTCAAAGCCTGAATAAAATTACACTCTATACCGGTTATGAAACTGTCTCTTAAACTGCTATAGTATATCAGGAAACAAAACTGAGATTTTACTGAAATGACCAATACATCAGGAAACTACAAGTAAAATAACCAATATTAATCATCTAAATTATAAAAAACTATTTCTTAAAATAAAAATGTCTTTATACCAGAATTACACATGTAGCAAGACGGTCTTTAGCTCATGGCACCAGCTGTCAATTTAAGATGAGTTTTAAGTTTAGCAAACAATAAACACTGGAGCAGCATAAAGCTTTTAATAAATGATCTTAAAGTGTACCTGTTGGCTACACTGACCAGCACAATATTGCTTACCTGGTTAAATCTCCGTGTGAAGGCCACAACGTTGGGTGAAAGGCTATGCTTCTCCTTCTTGTTCCATCCACAGCTCGCCAGCTCCTAAACAACCAAATAGTCAATTCAACTTTTCAACAGTGTTTTTTAAGTGTAATACTTAAGTCTAATGTTTGCATTTTATCTACACTACCACTCAAAAGTTTTTGTTTTTTTTATGTTTTTGAAAAAAGTTTCACAAAGATTGCATTTATTTGACCAAAACATTTGAAGTGGATCAAAAAAGTTCAAAGTTGTCCTAAGACAAGAACGCATTTTGGTTTTAGTTTTAAAATGTAATTTATTCCTGTGAATTTTCAGCATCATTACTCCAGTCTTCAGTGTCACATGATCCTTCAGAAATATATTAATTCTATGCTGATTTGCTGTGTAGGAAACATTTCTTATTATTATCAACATTGAAAACAGTAGTGCTGCTAAATATTTTTGTATATAATTAATATAAAATAAAAAAAACAGCATTAATATTTTACTGTCACTTTTGATCAATCTAATGCATTTGCTAAATAATAGTACTAATTTCTTTAACTTTTCAATAGTAGTGCACGCTGATATTAATGAAATCACATTGAACGGCTCTTTATTACACATGCCTTACACCATTCCTTCATTCATGATGTTGAATAAACTGACCACAGGTACACTGTCCAACTAAGAGCATAAAAAGTCAAATAAAATACCCACAACACTTGAAGCGCCACAATATTTTCCACTTTAGCATTTACCGAGAATTACTACATATTTTACTATACTGTATTTGTTATTGACCTATAGTAGTATATAAATATACCATCCTTGTATTGGAGAAAAGTATGCACAGAACAAACAACACATCTGTGGCTTTCATCTCATCGAGAGAACAGCTTTGCATGGGGACTTTATATGGTTCTAAGCCTCCTCAGGTTCACAGAGCTATGAATACTAACACTTTTATAGTATCGTGCAGACTAAAAGCAGATGGAAACATTCAAAGGCATTTCAGTTTCCACATGGACTGAGTGGAGTGGAGTTTCCATGTGAATAAGCAGCTCAGTCTGGGTAGAGTACCTTACCAAAATATTTTAGGTCTGTTTGCCAAGTCATCACTTTAAGCCACACATTTCGTCAGGGACACAGCATAGCTGTAATGTAAGACGACTTGTTTGGCTATACACTACCATTCAAATGTTTGGGGTCAGTAAGGTTTTATTTTTTAAAGTAAATAATACTTTTATTCAGCAAGGATGTATTAAATGTATTACATTTCTTGCATTTTGATTAAATTCAGCCTTGATGAGCATAAGATACTTCTTTCAAGAATATTAAAAAAATCTTACAGACTCCAAACTTTTGAATAATAGTGTATACTAGAAGTAAATTTCAGTTTAAAGGGGGTTTATACATTTTTATTACTATTTTTCTTGCACCCAAAAGAGTCATATTTCAGTTTTTCATTACAATTTTCCACCTTTCTTTCTGACCCTAAGATTGTGTGTGCGTGTGTGTGTGTGTGTGTGTGTGTGTGTGTGTGTGTGTGTGTGTGTGTGTGTGTGTGTGTGTGTGTGTGTGTGTGTGTGTGTGTGTGTGTGTGTGTGTGTGTGTGTGTGCTCCAGTTTCCCCTGCAGGCAGATGTTTTAACAACACCATTCATACAATATACTTTTTAACTGATCCTTTCTTTACTAACCTCATTGAAATGTGACTGAAATGATCAGGGCCCTTCTTAAAAATCAAACTTCATAATTTAGAAGGATATCCAGAGCAGCATGCACAGCCAAGAACAGCACAAGGTTTAAGCAATATGCTTAATTTTACTTTTATATCACTATTATTTTTGGTTTTGACTTCCGAAAGTTACAGTATGTTTTATAGTCGTCTTTATCTCAAAAGATCAAATATAATTTGATTCCACATGACAAAAGCCTACAAACTTTCACACTTTATCTTTCATTCTGACTCTATATAATTTCTGCAAAATATCTGTAGCCAAAAACAACTGTACAACACACCGCTTTCTGCAAAGAGACACTGTCTGCTCACATTACTCACACAGAACTAACAATTTAGTGGTTGTTATAGAACCAACGTACATCTGAAATCTATTAATCCAGTTGCCCGTGTCAACTCCACGAACATCTCCTTTTAGAATCCGCAATAATCCCTGAAGCATGCAGCTGAAATATTGATGAATGAATGTATGTGCATGTGGTCAAACGCAAAAATGTACTTATACTAGCGTTTCCACAGGCCAGTGAAACTTACAGGCAAAGGGCTCAACAATAACAAGCCCATTTTCGTCAAATATGTCAGGGTTGGAAAGACTGAGTGTAATGAACGAATCCTGAATTAGTGGCGGAGGAGGTCAAACTCAGCATTTTTAAAATTAGCTCTTTTCCAGTGGGAACTTCTGCTGTAAGCAAATTAATTCAATATGTTTCACACTCTAGTCTTCTTCAGAGCAGGAATACTATGGTAGATGTTTTGCTACTTTTTATAAAATCAATCAGCTGAACAATTTATGTGTGCAGCGCTGCTGAGATGCAAACATGTCTAAAGGAATAAGGATGGAAGATTTATCTTGACATAAAACAAGTTCATGCTCCACAAATCAGATAATTTCCCTCAACACCAATTAAAATTGCTCTGAGTCAAAAACTGACATTTTTAGCAATAAAACCATTGGCAACACCTTGAGTACAAGCAGATAAACATGACAGCACTGTCAGTTGTAGAGAAAAAACATTTTCACCTGTGACTAAAGAGACTCCGGGGGAGGAAGTAGTAAAATACTTCTCTGCTGTTTCCTACACCCAATCCAGACCTTGAATAATGTTTTAGAATGTGAAACACCTACACAAGGGCCTAACTGCATTGCTTTTTTTTGCAGTTTGAAGGGTATATCCTTTTATTTAGATGTTTCGGGAGAAGAGCAATAACAGTATTAAATACTCAATCCTGTTAATGCATAATTTTCCCTCATTATATATATGTATATTTTCCCTCATTATATATATGTATATATCCAGCAAGACTGGAATATTCTGAGTATATTATTACCACTGACCAGCATGTGTCAAACTCAACCTTTAAACCCAGCTACCAACATCATTATAAAAATATTATCAAACAAATAGTTCCCTGTCGATACTCCACTCGTACTGCGTCTTGATAAAGACGCATATGGGAAAAATATATTTTTCTCCTGAACTGAAGTCTATTTCAATCACGCAGTGAAACTGCACGACTATTGGTTCGTGCAGTGGTAAAAAAACGAACCAATGGGTCGGCAGCGGAGCTGCACGAACCTATGGCGACGATTCCCGCCAGATCCCGCCAAAATGGGCGGGGAATCTGGCTATATAAGTGGTCGTTTCGCCATAGGATCCTCAGATTTCTTCTCCTTCAGCGACGACGACTTCGTCTACACTGACCCAGAAGCCTACTCGCCGTTGACACGCCTCGCAGCTGGACCCAGCGACCTCGATCTGCTCGGCTGATCCGCCTTTTCTACGCGCCCCAGCATCGCAGCAGTTCTGGTCCCGTTCGCTGCCGCCATCCGGCGATTCTCACGTAAGTTTCTAAAAGAGCAAATCGGCGTTCTAATGCCGCGCCGTTACTGCGGCTCGTGCAGGTCTCCCCTGCACGCCGATGACGGTCACAGCGAGTGTGTTTCCTGCTTGGGGAAATCCCATGCAGATGCCGCGCTCGCTGGCTCTGATTGTTCTCACTGCGAGAGCATCAGTCTCGCCTCTCTGCGCTCGCGGATCGCTTTCTTTTCAGAGAGTGACCCCGCCCCTCGCGCCCTCCCGTTTTCTTCCTCCCAGGGACCTGTGAGGAAAAAACAGCGGGGCAGAGGATCTCAGCGCCCGGTTGAGAGCGAGCTCACGCCGGCTCAGATCCCGCGTGTCTCGCTCTCGCCACACAGAGAGGTTTCTCCCGTCCTTTTTTTTCCCAACCTGACCAGCATCCCTCTGCAAGCGCGAGCGATCTGGTCTCGTTCGGGGGAAGTGACGATGAGCTGGCCGATGACAGCATGTCACTGGCAGCTTCAGATGCTGAGGAGCTGTCGGGCTCGATAACTGACCCCGCCCCCTCACGTTTGCCCGCGCCCAGCGCCGCCAAAACCGGGATGGATGCCGAACTTTTCCGTGTCCTCTCAAAAGCGGTTGAAGAGCTGGGTTTGGAGTGGTCTCCACCAGAGGAGCCCTCTCGCAGCCGTCTGGATGAGTGGTTTCTGCCGGGGCGCCGTCAGGCCCCTCAGCAACGACCATCGCCGTTCTTCCCTGAAGTTCACGACGAGCTCATGAGATCTTGGCGCTCCCCTTACTCTGCCCGCCTCCGTACTTCCGCTTCATCCTCCCTCACTACGATTGACGGCGCTGAAGAAAAGGGATATGAGAGGATGCCTCAACTGGATGAGTCAGTGGCTGCACATCTCTGCCCACCCACTGCCATCGGCTGGAAGGCGAAGGCCAGTCACCCGTCCAAGCCATGCAGGACCACTTCAGCGCTCGCTGGACGCTCCTACGCTTCAGCTGGACAGGCGGCTTCGGCGCTCCACTCTATGGCGGTTCTCCAGGTCTATCAGGCCAAGCTCCTCTCTGCCGTAGATGAGTCTGAGCCTGATCCTGCGACTCTCAGGGAGCTGAGAAGCGCAACGGACCTGGCTTTGCGAGCCACCAAGACTACCGCTCAAGCCATAGGAAGGTCTATGGCCAGCCTGGTAGTGCTCGAGCGCCACCTGTGGCTCACGCTGACGGAGATCAAGGACGCGGACAGGGTCTCCTTCCTTGATGCTCCAATTTCCACCAGCGGCCTCTTTGGACCTGCGGTGGAAGGATTCGCTGAGCGCTTCACAGAGGCACAGAAGGCGTCACAGGCTATGCGACACTTCCTGCCCAAGCGCTCCAGCCCAGCAGCTGCTCAGAGTCGCCCAAGGACTGCGCCGACTCAGCAGCCCGCGAAACCTGCACCTGCCGTTTCCGCCCCTCAGCCTGCTAGGACTCAGCAGCCGCGAGGGCGTTCACGCTCAGCCAGACGCCACCCCCCTCCGAAGCGCCAGGGCCCCCGACCCAAGATAGCGTTGGACCCTGCGCCTCCGGCGTCCTCCTGATCTGCAGGACAGGAAGAGGAAAGGGTCGAGTCCCGCCACGGCCGGACCGCCCACCAAAAGGCCTCTCGTGAGAAACCTCTTGGCACCCCGTTTTCTTCCGGGTGCAGAGGGAATTGTGTTTGTTGCTACAGGGTCCGTACAAGCGCCCATGCAACCGTCCGCTGTGATAGTGGAAAAAATAAAACACAAACATTCTCAAAAAGAGAGCAATTTTCCTCTTCTGTCCCTCACGAGTGCCCTGCCTCCGTGCAGCCGGCCACTCGAGTTTATCCAACCCCTTGCCACGCGGGCCGAGGCCTGGCAGGCCATCCCCGGAGTGTCAGAGTGGGTTATGGGGATAATAAAACGAGGTTATTCACTCCAATTCGCTCGAAGACCCCCGCGTTTCAGCGGCGTGGTCTCCACCTCGGTGCAGGGCGAGAACGCTCGCGTTCTGCGCTCAGAGGTGATGACGTTGCTGGAAAAAGGAGCCATAGAAATGGTTCCTCCAGCTTTGAGCGAGTCAGGCTTTTACAGCCGTTACTTCCTCGTCCCCAAAAAGGATGGCGGCCTCCGGCCCATCCTCGATCTCAGACGCCTGAATCACGCCCTCATGAGACGGCCGTTCAGGATGATCACGCTGAAGCAGATCCTCTCGCAGATTCGCACAGGGGACTGGTTCTGTTATCTGGACCTGAAAGACGCATACTTTCACATACAGATAGCCCCCCATCACAGACGATTCTTGAGATTCGCCTTCGAGGGAGTGGCTTACCAGTACACGGTCCTACCCTTTGGGCTGTCTCTGGCCCCCCGACTTTTACGAAGTGCATGGACGCGGCTTTTCCCCTCTGGACAGTGGGAATCCGCATTCTCAACTACCTCGACGACTGGCTCTTCTGGCCCAGTCAGAGGTGGAACACTTTCACACAGAACCCTCATCCTCAGCATTAGAGCGCCTGGGGCTCAGGGTCAATTTCGCCAAAAGCGCACTGTCTCCCAGCCAGCGAGTATCGTTCCTGGGTACAGTTCTGGACTCAGCTCGCATGAGAGCGGTGATAGCGCCAGAACGCGCTCTGGCCATTCAGAAACTCGCGGCCACCTTCAAGAGCGACACCGCTCGCCCACTCAAAGTGTTTCAGAGAATGCTGGGCCTTATGGCCGCAGCATCGCCAGTGTTACAGCTGGGCCTGCTCCGCATGCGCCCCCTTCAACGCTGGTTGAAACCACGGGTTCCACACAACGCATGGCATCACGGACACTTGCATATCAGGGTGAATCAGGCCTGTGTGACAGCCCTGACCCCCTGGAAGAACCCACGGTGGATGAAGAAGGGCGTGGCCATGGGGTTGGTCCACACCAGGAAAGTTGTCACGACAGACACCTCCAACACAGGTTGGGGGGCGCTGTGCGAAGGCAAACCGACCTTCGGCTATTGGTCGAAGGCGGAGAGCGGCTTCCACATCAACTGCTTGGAAATGCTAGCAGTTTGTCGAGCCTGCCAGTTTTTCCTGCCGGACCTAATAGGACGCCATGTGCTGATTCGCTCAGATAACATGTCCGTGGTGTCCTATATAAATCACCAGGGAGGTGTCTCCTCGAAGCGCCTCTTTATTCTGGCAGAGCGCCTTCTGGAATGGGCTCAGCTCAACCTGCGCTCGCTGAGGGCAGCACACCTGCCGGGCAGACTGAACCAAGGAGCGGATATGTTATCTCGGAGCAATGTCCCCTCAGAGGAGTGGATGCTCCATCCGCAGGTGGTTCAGAAGATCTGGAAGACCTTTGGCAAGGCAGAAGTAGACCTTTTCGCCTCCAAAGACAACTCTCACTGCCCAACTTATTATTCGAAGGACAGGGACGCGTTGGCCCACGACTGGCCCAACCTCCTCCTTTATGCATTTCCCCCGATCGCCCTGCTTCCACAGGTCATCAGGCGTGTCGGGGAACAGGGTCACAAGGTGCTATTGGTGGCCCCCTTGTGGAGGAACCAACCTTGGTTGTCAGAGCTGACTCAGCTACTGACAGCAGCCCCCTGGCCCGTGCCCCTGAGACGGGATCTCCTCTCTCAGGCGAACGGAACAATATGGCACCCTCGACCCGAGCTGTGGGCTCTCTACATTTGGCCGCTCAACGGGAGCCTACTGGCCTCCCAGAGCGAGTGTTAAACACCATTTCTGAGGCTAGAGCCCCGTCTACGAGATGCCTCTACGCCCTTAAGTGGTCTGTTTTCTCCACTTGGTGCCTCAACCGTGGTGAAAACCCCTCTACCTCTGAGTTAGCGGTGGTTCTGTCCTTTCTGCAGGAACTGCTAGATAAGGACGTTCTCACTCTACACTCAAGGTGTTCGTAGCAGCTATAGCGGCCTTTCATGCCCCTATAGCGGGCCAGTCGGTAGGCAGAGACAACTCAGTTGTCCGTTTTCTGAAGGGAGCCAGGAGGTTGAATCCACCTCGGCCCCTTACTGTCCCTACATGGGATCTGCCCACTGTACCGAGGGCCTTGAAAGGCCCTCCCTTTGAGCCGCTACAGTCTACGAACCTCCGGTCACTTTCGCTGAAAACTGCTCTGCTACTAGCACTAGCGTCGGTTAAGCGAGTTGGAGACCTGCCGGCGCTCTCTATTAGCCCTGCCTGCCTGGAATTCGGGCCTAACGACTCCAAGGTCGTCCTGAAACCAAGGCATGGTTACGTACCTAAGGTACTTTCAACCCCGTTCAGAGCTCAGGTCATCACGCTCTCCGCGCTTCCTCCGTCTGAGGAGGACCGGGAGTTATCCTTGTTATGCCCTGTCAGAGCTCTGAGAATCTACTTTGAGCGTTCCGCCCCCTTTAGGCGTACGGAACAGCTCTTTGTTGGCTTCGGTAACCGCGCCAAAGGGCATCCGGTCACGAAGCAGAGACTCTCTAAGTGGATAGTGGATGCTGTCATGCTGGCATACTCTTCTTTGGGCCTGCAATGCCCCATTGGAGTACGAGCCCATTCGACTAGAGGCATCGCCTCGTCATGGGCGTGGTCTAGCGGTGTGTCCATTACAGAGATTTGTGCGGCGGCTGGCTGGGCCACTCCGTCCACATTTGCTAGGTTTTATAACCTGGACATACCGGCCTTACAGGCCAGAGTCCTCTCTGCTTAGATGAGCTTGTATACATACGCTGTGGGAACAATCCTGTCAGAGATTTCTTGACCGCAATGCGCTCAGGCTCTCTGATTGGCACCCTGCATACTCCGGTTAACTGAGTATACAGGAGTCATATGGAACGATCATCCAGGCCGAGCATGACCTCTATGAGTTTAGCTCGCTTTAGCCTGAAGTATACTACTTACTTCCCTATGGGCATTTATGCTTATGGAGGTATATACAGTCGTTCATCTACCCTAGCACGGCGTGATTAAATTCAGTTCCCATATGCGTCTTTATCAAGACGCAGTACGAGTGGAGTATCGACAGGGAACGTACTCGGTTACTATCGTAACCTCGGTTCCCTGAGATACGGAACGAGTACTGCGTACTTTGCCGTGCCAGGTAGCTGCACGACTCAGTCGTCGCTTCAGTCGAAGTAACCTGAGGATCCTATGGCGAAACGACCGCTTATATAGCCAGATTCCCCGCCCATTTTGGCGGGATCTGGCGGGATCTGGCGGGAATCGTCACCATAGGTTCGTGCAGCTCCGCTGCCGACCCATTGGTTCGTTTTTTACCACTGCACGAACCAATAGTCGTGCAGTTTCACTGCGTGATTGAAATAGACTTCAGTTCAGGAGAAAAAAGGCTTTTTCCCATATGTGTCTTTATCAAGACGCAGTACTCTTTCCGTATCTCAGGGAACCGAGGTTACGATAGTAACCGAGTACGTTTTCTTTGTTGATGAAAAACTACAAACCAGCACATAGTGCCACAAGTTAGCTATTAGTTAGCTTAATTTGGGATACATATACAACTATGTTAGTGTTATGTAACCATGTTACTTACTGTTTTGTGGTTGTTTTACATTTAAATTTGTTCATTTTTATTTTTAGTGTTTTTTTTTGTAATGTTATTGCAAGAAGTCGCTTTTGCTCACCAAGGCTTCATTTGTATGATTAAAATACAGTTAAAACGGTTTTATTATATTAATATTATAACTTTTCTTTAAACTGTAATTCCTGTGATGGCAAAGCTGAATTTTCAGCAGTTATTACTTCAGTCTTCAATGTCAGAAATCATTCTCATATGCTGATTTGGTGTTAAAAACAATTGTCCTGCTTAATATTTTTGTAGAAACTGTGATACAAATTATTTTATGGACAGAAAGTTCAAAAGAACAACATTTATTTATTTAAAATTACATTTTCTTTACTGTTCCTTTCAATAAATGTAATGCATGCCTGCTGAATAATTTCTTCCAAAAAAAATGTCTTACTCCCTATAAACTTTTAAATGGTAGTGTATAATTAAATATATAAAATAAATCTGATTTTGATTAAGCACCTTCTTTCACTGAATTTTCAGGCCCCATTTTGTCCTTTATTCATGGAAAGTGCTAAAACTCAGAAATCCAAATTGTTAACACCCCAAACCGTTGGCTAGGTTCACCAGAATCAATCATACAACAATGGTTGAAACTCTCATAATGCTAACTATTAATGCTGCCACACGGAAAATCAATAAATAACAATAAGCCCATGGCCTTTTTAAACAAATCCTATCTAGAATGTCTGTGGCTGTCAGTGAGAAATGATTCCAACAGAAAGTGACCTCAAATCCACACTGACTCATTAGTGCACACAGCTCACAGAGGTGATGTCATGTTAATGAAGGACCGCAAAGATGTAGGTCAATGGACATCATCATAATGGCACTCACTTGACTTATGCTCACATATACTCTGGATAAAGTTCAAACAATCCTGACTCTTACTATATGTAAAGATTAATTTGCTCATCTCTTTGAAAAAAGCCAGCGATTCACACCAAGGCCAAATGATTCCAGACGTGAAGCATTAAGAAAAGTAGCTTGGTTAGGAGTAATTGCCAAACAGAGTGCCAAACAATTCAAGCATTACGCCATCACTGGGTAGAATGTCTGGAGAGACCTGGAAGAAGCCTGGCTAATATTTCTTCATGATAAAATGGGGACACCGAAATGGTTCTCTCACCACACTCATATTAACCCTAAAATGTGAGACAAAACTGTCATATTTTTCCCATATTTCATGTTATGTATTCTTTTCATTTGATTAAGAGATGTGTCTTTGACCATGTGATGAAATCAGTTAAAAAAAATCATATTTATTATTTGCTTCATATTATATTGACAGTGCCTCTCTCTTTGCTTTATAGGTTCCTAAACCTGCCAGACAACCATCTTTTGATCACGGCAAGATAACATCAAAACTGAACACTTGTGCAAGATCCGGATAACAGCTAACATGGCTAAATGTAAACGTCAATGAAAATATATCACACTGAAAACGGTCTACACAAAACCTACAATAAACTGCAAAATGCCTTGGCAGACCTGTTTTCATTATCAGTGGAAAAACTCAGCAATTCTCACTGATCCTTGTCCAAATCTATCATATCTGTTATGAGCGCCTTTCCATTGTCGTCTTCATATAAAATATTAATTAAGGAAAGTACTGAGGGCTCTGTAACTCAGAGCAGAGAAGAGGCTCTGGTTAAAGTAATGGAAGAATGTGGAGCTAGATGCTGTGGGTACCGTGGTCTGTGTGTGTGTGTGTGTGTCATTAATGCACTGCTATAGTGCCACGTCACACTAATCTGTAGCACCAGAGAGCACATGAGATCAGTCCACAGCTGTGGGTTTCTGTGTGGCTTGATAAAAACAGAGGATGTGTATTTAGTTGCCATGGATATCTGTCTCACCTCAGGCTGTATCGCTTTGAATACAGGAGCGTCCATCAAAGTGATCTGACTCTGCAAAATAAAAGCTACAGTGTTAAATGGAGTATTTCAAGCTTAAAAAAAGACGGTTCACTCAAAAATCATAATTTAATAACCATTCCAAACCTGTATGATGTTCTTTCATGCATAGAACACAAAATGAGATGCTTAGCAGAATGTTCAAGCTGCTTTTTTTCCGTATTATGAAACCGGATGGAGACCATTATCATCTGTGGTCACCATTTGCTTTCAATTCAATGTATGGGGAAAAAGTAAATAATGACAATTTTTGGGTGAGCTATTATATTAATATATTTAAATGGGGCACTTTAAAGGGGCAGTAAATATTTTTTGTTTACGTGGACATTTTTGTTTCTGGGAGGTTTAAATATACTTTACAAAAGTACAATTGATTTCTTGTGGGAAGAAACTTTTTTTTTTACAGTGGAAGAAGTTACTTAATGCAACTTTAATAGAGAATAGTGGGTTTCTATAAATATAAAAAGAGCCATATCTAATGAATAGGTAATTAAATGCTTCCCTTGAGCTGGCATATTCAATTTGTGAGATGGAAAGATGAAATTTCGTAAGTAGGCCATTGTGCACATTTTACTCATGCATATGTAAAAAAAAAAAAAATATATATATATATATATAGTCCTAGTTTTAAATCATTGCAGTTACCATGCCAAACCCTCACTGAGTGGCACTAAAAATGAGTTTTACTTTTTACAATACAGATGAGGCGTTAATAAATTTAAAATATTAATGTCCTATATTTAACTAATGTTACAATCCTCAAACCATCTCGTATGTGGATTATAAATTAGATTTTTAATTCAAAATTCAGAAGAGAATTCAGAAGAGAAGTTTTGTGTGAGAAAAAGACTGAAGCTTATGCTTCTATTAACTGATAAACTTCCCCTCTAATATTTGTTGTATGTGTCAATCGAACTAAAACTGGTAAGGCTTTCATCACAACTAGTGGCCATTTACACAACTGGAGCAATTTGTACTTGCATCAACATATTCATATTTATTTATTTTTTTAAATGCAGTGTCACATTTTGCCTCTGGAGCAATGGAGCATTTATAAACTTACAGCAAACTCCTCGGGTGTCACTTTGAGCATGTCAAACACCACCGCGTCAAAGCTCTTGGCAGAGTCCAAACTCCGTCCATCCAGGGACTCTGAACTACTGCTGTCCTGCAGACACGGATAGAAAAAAGAAAGAGATAGAAAAACTCAACATAATATCAGGGTTGATATTCAAACACCTATAAAATCCATATGGGCAAAGAGCCATGGCCAGTTGCACTCTTCCTGTGGACATTAAATCAGTTTAATGACCATTGTCCATTTGAATTACTTCATTCCATTTGATTATTCAGCACAGATGGTAAAAATGGATCAGAATGCAACCAAATTACTTTATTAACAGGCAATGTGCCAATCCAGCACATATTGTAATTAAAGCCAAGACAAAAATAGACCACATAACAAAAGGCCAGAGAAGGAAAGATACAGTCACTATGAAAATAACGGTTTCTTCTCAGCAAATTATCCTGACAGACCCCCTTTGAAGTTCCCCCATTCCATCCAGTGTAATATCCGTACTGATGTAGAATCTCATTCTTATCTTCTCAATGTCTTATCTGCTCCGTGTGCATCCTTAATTGCTGGAAGATTCGTTCATGCCCTCATCTCAGATTATTACTATTCAATGTGTACACTACCGTTCAAAAATTTGAAGTCAGTAAGATAAGATTATTATCACATTTTTTTTAAGAAATTAATACTTTTATTCAAAAGTGACAGTAAATAATTTTATTATGTTACTAAAGATTTCTATTTCAAATAAATGTGGTTATTTTTATTCATCAGCATTGATAATAATAAGAATTGTTTCTTGAAAACAAATCAACATATTAGAATGATTTCTGAAGGATCATGGGATACTAAAGACTGGAGTACTGATGCTGAACATTCAGCTTTTCCAACGGTATTAATTATCAAACTTGTAACGGTGGTGCCCCCTGGCTTCCTACCAGGTTAATTTTTATTAATTTTAAGTTCGGGCGCCAGACAAGGATAAAACCTTGTCAATATATTTTTTCCCTCCGGATAGCTCAGAATTAAAAACCACCAATTACAAAACTGCAGTCAGGGAGAAATGAAGCACATCAAACCAAGAACCCATAGTTCATGTTCAAAAAGGTGTACATTTAATTTTTCTTCATCAATGAATTGTATCCACTTGACACCCAACACGTAACATTAATCCTTGATATTTACAATACACCAAAAACAATCAGAAAAAGGGGAAAAAACAATGCACCATTCACCAATTTTTCCAGAGAATGACGAAAACTCAGTCCCACATGAGTCAATGGCAAGTTTAAACACTTCAGTATCTTTTCAAAACAGTTCAAAAATGGAAGAAAACAAAACACGTTCACAAAAAAAAACATGTAAAATGAAAACAAACAAAAACTGCTTATGAGACTGGAAAATATGTAACTGTGCATGCGGTGCAAAAAGTCATGTCATGTATGGCGTTCGTGTTTGTATTTGGAGTGTGTGTGAGGGACTTGTACCACGTTTTTTCTGGACTTCGTCTTTGCTCGGAATTCTTGGATTTTGGATTTTCTGGTGAGTACCTTTTGTTTGCGCAATAGATCCCAGCACGATCACTGTGGCATCAACCCCGCGGAAGCACAAACCCGTGCCGGCAGCTGGACCAGGGAAACGGCATGTAACCGTAACAGCCACTCATACTCCGACTTCGTTGTCAGCTTCAGGTAATCAACCCACTTGTTCCGTTCACTGCTACTTATCTCCACTTTTCGATCTCCGTGGCAGAACGAACTCACTCGTGCATCGGCAGATCACAGCATAGAGCACACAGCAACCCACAGTCTCTCACGCCACTTCTCATAACGAGCCACGCACTCACATCAGGTGCGCTGGAAACGCACTCACATCAGGTGCGCTGGAAACGCACTCGCACCACCTCTGCTGTCGTCACACCCCCTCGTCACTTCTCCGTCCTCCTTTTAAACAGTCAATGTCAATTTGCTGTCAAGACAACCAGTTAATTAGTGGCTACACATTACGTTTCGCCACATCCCCCCCCCCTTGGAAAAACAACACATGGGTGTTGACTAGAATCCCAAGAAATCTTCCTCATCTGAGGTCTCCAGGAATATATCCTGCAATTTCTTCTGCTCTCTCAACTCTAACTCCTCTGCTGTGGGAAAACAGGGCTTTAGGTTGCACACATTCACTATTCGCACATCCTCTCCTGAGGATTCCAGTGCTACTCTGTAATTCAATGGTCCCACCTGTTGGACGATCCGATATGGGCCCTTCCACTTTGGGGCTAATTTGGCACTGAAATGGCGTTTAGCACTTGATTGTGGAAAATTTCGGACCCAGACTCGATCTTTTTCATTGAAAAATAGATCTCGTCTGTTCTTGTTGTAGTTTCGTAACTGTCTGGTCTGTGCTTTCTTGCAGTTCTCCTTGGCCTTCCTTTGAAGTTCTGACAATTGGTACACAACGTCATATGAAGGACCAGAGGGGGTAAGATTGCATCCATGCAACATTTTGTCTAATGGACTGTGGATTTTCCTACCCAGATGGAGCTCAGCAGGTGACATTCCAATAGATTCCTGAACAGCGGTGTTGATAGCAAAACGTAGTTCTGGTAAGTGATGATCCCAACTCCTATGATTGTCTTCCACATAGGCAGATACCATTTGCTTCAAGGTTCTATTTACTCTTTCGGTCATGTTGGTTTGCGGATGGTAAGCTGTGGTTCGTTTTGGGGTCACACTCCATTGGCTACATAGTGCAGTGAAGAGGGATGAAACGAATTGTGTTCCTCGGTCTGACAAAATGTAATCAGGCACACCCCATCTGGTAAGTATTTCTTTCCTCAGGATTTCAGCAATGGCTGATGCTGTGGCATGTCTCAGGGGAAACAGCTCTACCCATCGGGTAAAGTAGTCTACAAAGACGAGCAGGTATTCATGTTGTTTGGAACTTTTAGGTAATGGTCCCATGATATCTACACCAAGCATCTCACTCGGCCTTGAAGTGATAATGGGTTGCATTTTACCAGCAGGTTTCCTGTTGTCACTCTTAATGGTTTGACATTTAATACAGTTCTTGACGTATCTTTTTACGTCAGTCCACATACCTTGCCAATATGCAACATCTTGCACTCTTTTATAGGTTTTAAAGATACCAAGATGACCACTCAATGGATTGGAATGGTAATATTGAAGAAGGGTGGACACCAGACTCTGAGGAATAACTACCCGATACCGGATCTTACCCTCTGACAGGTGAGTGATGTGATATATCTTGTCTTCAAACACTGTATACTGTCCGTTTTCAGAAGTTTGATGCTCTGCTAAATGCTGAAACACCTTAGTGATTTCAGAATCACTATGTTGTTCACTCCAGATAGTTTCAGGAGAAATTGGGAATAACGAATCCTCCGTTTTATTGGTGTACATATTACACTCAGGTAGATTATGTACTCGAGAAAGAGCATCGGGGGCAACATTCAACATTCCCTTCCGGTATTCCAACACGAAATCAAACCTTTGTAGTCGAAGTGCCCAACGAATGAGTCGACTGGTTGTTTTGGTGGAATTCATTACCCACTGCAGAGAAGAATGATCTGTGACGACGGTAAACAGTCGATGCTCCAGATAGTGTTGCCACTTCTCAAGAGCCCACACTACGGCAAGGCACTCTTTCTCTGTAGTGGAGTAATTTATTTCTGCTTTGTTCAAGCTACGACTGGCATAAGCAATCACCTGCTCACTGCCTTGTTCTTTTCGTTGAGTCAGGACAGCACCTAATCCAGTATCACTTGCATCAGTATATACAGTGAATGGCAACTGCAACTGTGGATGCCCCAGAACTGGTGGTGATGAAAGACAAGCTTTCAAGTGATCGAAGGCTTGTTGACATTGATGCGTCCACTGAAATGACTTGTTTTTTTTCTTCAGAGCATTGAGTGGTTCAGCAATCTGAGAGAAGTTTGGCACGAATCTATGATACCAGCCGGCTAATCCCAGGAATCGTTGGACTTCCTTAAGATTTTTCGGGACTGGATAAGTATGAATGGCCTCTACTTTGCTTGAATCAGCAGTCACTCCTTGACTGTTGACAACATGACCTAGGAAGGAAATCTCATGAAGACAGAGTTTGCATTTTCTCAGGTTCAGAGTTAAACCAGCAGATTGCAACTTTTGCAAAATGACCTGAATGTCCGCAAAGTGTTGTTCCATCGTGGAAGAATAAATGATGATGTCGTCAATGTAGACGAAACATATGATTCCAAGCAATTCCCTTAAGACAATTTCCATGAGTCTCTGGAATGTTGCTGGTGCATTTTTAAGTCCAAAAGGCATAACATTAAAATGATATAGCCCACCTGACGTGATGAATGCGGTCTTCTGTTTGCTTGCCGGTTCCATCGGGACTTGCCAATACCCACTGTTGAGATCCAAAGTTGAGAATATTGTTGCACCAGAGAGGGACTCAAGAATTTCTGTGATGTTTGGTAGTGGATATGCATCACTTTCAGTGATGGCATTGACTTTTCGATAGTCAACGCAGAACCTGAGACTTCCGTCCTTTTTAGGTACTAGGACGACTGGTGAGGACCAAGCAGAATATGAAGGTTCAATAATACCAGCATTCAACATGTCTTTAATTTGCTCTTTAACTATGGTTTGCTTGACAGGTGAGAGGCGATAGGGACGCTGTTTAATGGGAACTTGCTGATGAAGGTACAGACAGTGTTCCAGAACATTAGTTCGTCCTGGCCGACAGGTGCATACAGTGGAGTGGGATTCCAGGATCTGTCGAAGCTGATTGTCTTCGCTGAACGGTAAGTTAGCTTCTTTGATCAATTTGTCAATCCACGCTAGATCCTCAGCAATTGTAGAAACCATATCTCTTGACGCTATTGTAGGTAAGGGTGGTGGAACAGCACTTAGAAGTGTCAGATTATGTTGAGATCTGGTTAACTGCTGGGGCCTCGATGAGTTCAGAGAATAATGTGTTCTGCTTACAGGAATACTAGCAGGTCCTGGTTGGAAGTAGTATTCAGTTCCAGGTGCACTCTTAAAGAAATATTTTCCCTCAGCAATATTAAGTTGAATTTCACTGAAGAAAATAAAATCCAGACCTAAGACAGTTGCATAGGTCAAAGACGTTGAGGTGAGTACTACTGCACGCGTTTTAAAACTCTGATTATGCAGTGTTATCAAAAGGTTGATCCATCCCAAGGGAACTTCAGCTTGACCATTTGCCAAGTAGAGGGGTCCAGAAGTCCACGGTTTAAGATTTTCTTGTGGGGTAAGTTCCTTCCACAAGCTCTCATGCAACAAGGTGTAACTGGCTCCAGTGTCAAGAATGGCTTTTCCTTTCCAGGCACCAATGTTAATTGGAATGACCAGTTGTTGGGGTACTGTGCCTTGATTGCCATTGGCGGCATGTTTCTTTTTAAAGGGAAATGCATTCTTTATAGCTGAAACTGCATTATTGGTGAGTAAACCTGCAGAATTGTGATTCGGTGGATGTGATTGAGATCTCTTACTTTGAGAAGGTTGCATTTGTGGAAATGATTGGTTAAAGGATGAAGTGAAACGCGGACAGTTTCCTGGGGAATGATGTCCTTTACAACGCCAGCACTGAACTGAAACCTTGTCCAATTGCCGGTTTAGAGATGCTCGTGGTGAGACAGATTGCGGTTTATGAGGTAAACTGCTTTCATACCGTTTTTGCTGCTCATAGTCCTTCTCAATTTGATGTCCTAGTTTCACCAACTCCTCTACAGTGAATACTCTGCTGCGGAGCTGACTGGCAAGGTGAGGTTTAATGTTTTTCAGAATCATCTTTACTATTTCACTTTCAGTCAAGTTTGATTTCCATCTCTTGCACAAAGCTCTGTAACAAAAAGCAAAATCTCTAATAGGTTCATTCTCTCCTTGAGTTCTTGTTCTCACCCTTTCCGCCAACTCATCTTCGTAGTCCTCCGTGAGAAACGCAGAGAGAAAAACGGCCTCAAATTCAGTCCAGGTGAATACTGAGGTACGTGCAACTTCCCACCAGTCGCGAGCAGTTCCATACAGGACTGTGCGGAATGTAGCTAAAAGATCTGCCTCTGCTAAAGGATGCAATGCCAGAAAATCTTGACATCGAGTCAGATAGTTCAATGGGTCAGTATCATCAGTTGGTTTTCCAAATGTGGGAAAGGTGAGTCTTAGATGATCCCTTTTAGTTATAGAAGAGGGAATATCTGAAATAGTAGATACTGGGCTTAATGAGGCTTGCACACTAATAGATGATGAAGCTACTGGTTGAGGTTGAGAAGTTGTCATCTCTTTTATCTGTGTTTTAAGATCTTTAGACAGTCCTAAATGAAACTTTTGAGTGTCACTGCACAAGTCATCCATTTGGGTTTTACATTGATGAAACTCTTTTGTGAGCTGCTCTTGATTGTCTTTCAGACTCTGAAAAGTGACTTTAAGATCCTCTTGAACTTCTGCTTGAAACTGCTGGATAAGAAAACGCACTTCAGACATAAGCGTAGCCTCACTTTTGTTTAATTCCTCGGTGATCAAACGTTTTGTGGCTTTAGTCCATTGATCCATCTCTGTCTCCATCTTTTGTTGGTTATCCACAATGCACTTGAACAACTGTTTCTGATTGTCCTCCATCGTAGCTATTGCAGTTGACATTTGAGTTGAATGGTGAACAAACTTTTCTTTTACCTCTTGGGTGAATTCTGAAACTGTGGTCTCCTGTCGTTGGAAAAAAATCTTTACTTTGTCCAAGTCTCCTTGTACTTGTTTCATCAGTTGTTGTATCCCTTTTCCAGGTGTTTGTAACTCATGTGGTAACTCCTGTTGCCCCACAGATGAAGACGACTCAGGAGTGGTACAAATCTGCATGGAACTTACATTCGGATCCCAAGTGAGATTTTGCACTGGAGTACTGCCAGACAGAATGGATGACACAAACTGCACTTGGGTTCCAGGTTGCGATGTTTGATTGTAATTAGAGGGATATGCACGAGAGATAATAGGGACTGGTGGCTGCCAGCTGGGAGTTTCCACTTCAGGTACTTCCATCTCTACGAATGTTGAGGGAGATGATGTATTAGTAGACATGTCAGTGTGTGAGGTAAAAAATAAAAATCAGTAAATAATCAAATGGTCTTTGTTTTGTTTTTTGGGGGTTCAAAATAACAAACTGTCAAAAATAATAAACTTGGGCAAAATAACAAAAGTTACACATTTTTAACTATGAACCAACAAATTTGATAATGCACCTCGAGTCCAACAGGCAACAAATCAAAAAAGGGATAAATCACCCTCAAATTTAGCAGTTCAATTTTACAAATGTACAACATACAAAAAATGCTTCAAAATGGTTTAAAGTGTAAGCATTGAAACACAGTTGCACACTTTTAACTGCAAAGTTCACATTCACCATAGGCATGATTCAAAAGTTCATACCAATTCCCAAGTGCACACTTCGTTTGGCGGATCAAAATGAAGTGCAGATCACAGAAATATTTTTTCCACACTTTAAATTAAATACGCAGGTTAAATTTGCAAAGCTTAATTTGATTCACTCCCCTCAGACTTCAAAAACAAACATATATTATTTATTTTTTCTTTTTTTTCTTTAATGCAAATTTCTTAGGAGGTCTATTTACTTTTAGTTCAGGTGTCGTCCCTGTTCAGGCGCCAATTCTGTAACGGTGGTGCCCCCTGGCTTCCTACCAGGTTAATTTTTATTAATTTTAAGTTCGGGCGCCAGACAAGGATAAAACCTTGTCAATATATTTTTTCCCTCCGGATAGCTCAGAATTAAAAACCACCAATTACAAAACTGCAGTCAGGGAGAAATGAAGCACATCAAACCAAGAACCCATAGTTCATGTTCAAAAAGGTGTACATTTAATTTTTCTTCATCAATGAATTGTATCCACTTGACACCCAACACGTAACATTAATCCTTGATATTTACAATACACCAAAAACAATCAGAAAAAGGGGAAAAAACAATGCACCATTCACCAATTTTTCCAGAGAATGACGAAAACTCAGTCCCACATGAGTCAATGGCAAGTTTAAACACTTCAGTATCTTTTCAAAACAGTTCAAAAATGGAAGAAAACAAAACACGTTCACAAAAAAAAACATGTAAAATGAAAACAAACAAAAACTGCTTATGAGACTGGAAAATATGTAACTGTGCATGCGGTGCAAAAAGTCATGTCATGTATGGCGTTCGTGTTTGTATTTGGAGTGTGTGTGAGGGACTTGTACCACGTTTTTTCTGGACTTCGTCTTTGCTCGGAATTCTTGGATTTTGGATTTTCTGGTGAGTACCTTTTGTTTGCGCAATAGATCCCAGCACGATCACTGTGGCATCAACCCCGCGGAAGCACAAACCCGTGCCGGCAGCTGGACCAGGGAAACGGCATGTAACCGTAACAGCCACTCATACTCCGACTTCGTTGTCAGCTTCAGGTAATCAACCCACTTGTTCCGTTCACTGCTACTTATCTCCACTTTTCGATCTCCGTGGCAGAACGAACTCACTCGTGCATCGGCAGATCACAGCATAGAGCACACAGCAACCCACAGTCTCTCACGCCACTTCTCATAACGAGCCACGCACTCACATCAGGTGCGCTGGAAACGCACTCACATCAGGTGCGCTGGAAACGCACTCGCACCACCTCTGCTGTCGTCACACCCCCTCGTCACTTCTCCGTCCTCCTTTTAAACAGTCAATGTCAATTTGCTGTCAAGACAACCAGTTAATTAGTGGCTACACATTACGTTTCGCCACAAACTTTAGTACATTGTGTCTGAATTCATAAATGTAAGAGGATGGTCTCATGGGTAGGCTGTGAAATCATTTTTCTTTCTCAATCCAAGATCATTTTTCTTGTTCTGTAAAGTTATAAATTATAAGCACATTTCACTTTTGGAACATAAATGGTTTCTCTGTTGAATCTTTAAGCAAGACCTGACTTTTTTTTTCTTTTTTTTTAATAAATATTCATGATCGCCAATATCCCAATTTCTATGGCCTTTTTCTATGCTCACATGTGTTTTAATGCTGAGGTTTCACAACAGTAATGTGTTGACTTAAAATGCATCAACTGAAGGTCATCATTGTTAAATACAGAGCCAACCATAAACTCACATTATTATTTCCAAATAAACTGAATAGCCACTAAGAAAATTGAGGCAATATGCATTGCTGCTGCAATTAAACTCCTAACTGGCAGTGTCATTTGGACAGCATCAATGTGAAAACAGTGTTGAAAGATCTTTTAGTATGTCTTTTTGAACCCATAACTGGAAAACACAATGTGTCACATCTTCTGAACTATCTGTGAGTTCAAGTTCACACGGTATGTCAATGACATAACACTGTGCCACTGGAGCAGCATCCTGCCAGTGTGTGTTTGAACTGATCAGAACTGATGGGCCAACAAGCTGCTATTTCTCTGATCTGATCTGATTCCCCTCAGCAAGCCAATATCATGTGCTCTGACTTGGATGCTGTACACAACATTCAGTTCAGACTCAACAGCGACCCCAATCAGCTTCTGAGCAATCACACGCACCACTGAGGCTATAATAATCAGCTGCAATAAATCTCTCATTTATAATCCATTACGCACAGTTTAATGTTCAGTGCTGATGCTTCAGCTGATTATCCTTATTTACCTAATCTCAATTCTGGAAATAAAATAGGAATAAATAGGATGTGTTTTAGTACCTGTGTGTGGCGGGACGTGATGCTGACGCTGGCAGGGAGTCCATTCCTCCTGTACATGCTCTCAGTCAGAAGAGAAGACCCAGATCACAGCCGACCTCAGCTGCTCACCTCCACACACGACCTCTCAGCCATCCCTGGAACACACAAGCACACACATTACACCTTAACTTATGCCCAAATTGGTGTTTTTGGCAACTTCGAAAAAAAAAAGGATTTTGTTTTATTAAGCCTATTAAATAGAAATTATGACTTAAAATAAAATATTGTATTTTTATCATTGTCATTATTGTTTAACACACTGTGCTGCTGTATTTGCGATCTACTCATTCTGAGGAGCAATGCATAATATTGCCAGCAGAGGGAGGTCTTCACTATAAATGCAGCATCTCTCCCCTCAGCATGACTCCTGCTGTTGCCCTACATTCTGCCAGCCAGCCATTTCTTGTTCAAATGAGCCATATCCATATCACAGCTATATCATGAAAAGTCCCTGCAGAGCATCTCTACTATGTACTGTTCAATTAAATATTTCAATCTGTATGGCCTAATTCAGTCCAGAATTGAAGTGCATGAGTAACAGAGGGAATAACTGCAGATTATTACCTTCAAAAACAGTGGTGCTTTAGGATACAGATATTCAGTTTGATATTGTAATATCCAATAATTACATTATCTAATGCAATTTTTTTCTAAGTGGTCATATCATACATTTTTGTAATTTTATTTTCCCCAAGGTCTGCGTATAATGTTAGTCAATGTTTCTGCATGAAAACTGTCATTATAAAGTTTTTGTCTTCGCCATGTCCACCTGAATAAATTAGAATTTTAAAACTTCACATAGTACATCAAATTTCAAAATGGTATTTCATTATATGACCCCATTAGCAAACATTTATTTGTACAACAACTAACTAGTAACAATATGTTAATAAAGTACAGATTTTTGCATACCCATTTTGTTTTTCCAGATCTTTCACATGGCTAATATCTGCATGGTAGGGTTGGTGAAGGCCATCCCAAGCGGCGGTTCTTTAGTAATACCGAAAGAGAAAGAGAGATAACAGGAAGAAAGACATTACGATCATTATGATCTCAATAAACTCTGACTTTATGATTAAAACACAAACTATTCATCAGGGTGTAGCTGTGCAGCAGACTCTACCACAAACTTTATCATTGGCAGATCATCAACGTTGGTTTCCCCATTTTCACAATGATATATATATATTAGCTATAGAAAAAAATATGAAATGTGTATAGACAAATAGAATTGTGAGGTCATGATTTATTACACAATTGTTAAAATGGATGAAATGTTATTCTATACTGTTTCAAAGTTAAATATCCCAGCCAGAGGCATGGATAAACTCACTGTTTGTTTACCTGAGAGCAGCAGCATTTAACTAGTGTAATCGAGTGTGAAGGATTCAGTCAATACTGTTAGCACTCATGTTTGCTGTCCACAGGCAGGACTGCATTTGTTTATTTGGCTGTATTTGTCTATATGGCTTGCTTTTGAATGCCTAATGCCATTACTTTAGACAAATACTAGCTGTTTGGGGTTGGTCAAATATTATCTTTGTAAAAGATTTTGATGCTCACCAAGGCTGCAATATTTATTATTTGCAATATTGTGAAATATTATTACAACTTAGAATAGTTGTTTCATATATTAAAACATTTTAAAATGTAATTTATTGCTGTGATAGCAAGGCTGAATTTTCAGCATCATTACTCCAGTCTTCAGTGTCACATGATCCTTCAGAAATCATTCTAATATGCTGATTTGGTTCTCATGAAACATTTCTTATTATCAATGCTGAAAACAATTGTGCTGTATTAAAATCGATTGGAAACAATGATCAGTGATACATGTTTTTTTCAGTATTCTTAGATGAATAGAAAGTTCAGAAGTTAGTGCTGTTAAGTTCCAATGCATCGTACCACAGTAACCATAGACACAAACTGTAACTACAACATGCAGTAACTAAAAAAAGAAAACTTCAGCCAAACTGTAACCTACAAAACATTTTGGATTGTTGTTTGGTGGTACAATGCCCTACAGGTAAGGTAACTTGCTTGATACAATAAACACTGAATTTAACACTAGATTTGTTTTGAACATGTGCTTAAATTTTGCTTCAGGTAAGGCATAATGTAAATCAGCCAGTCATTATCATGAAACAAACCCAGACAAGAAGATTTGTACCTTGACATAAAGTACAGAGGGGTATTATATCACTCTGAAGGGGGTTTATTTTGAAAATGTTATCTTGAGCTTGTTGAGTTGAAATTGTACTATTCCAATTATATTAGATTAGCTTTAAGCTTCTGCTAACCAAAAAGCCCATTCCCAGTAGCATCAGTCAGTTGCCATGGACAATGTGCAAATATATCATTTTTACCCCTCAATGTCACATAAGTATAAGACTAAAATAACTAGAGCAAAGAATAATGGTGGTGTCTCTTTTTCTGAGTTGTTGGTCAAATGCTAGACTGTTTTAAATTAGTTTAGATAAGAAATGTAATTCATGTGCTCTATTTATTTCTCTGTAATTATTCCTCTAGATAATTGAATTTGACTGCTGTTTTTCACATACACCGCCATATTGCAAGCCAGTCTGACAAAAACAATTAAAAATGTCAGATTCTGATTGGCACTAGTAAATATTTAAAACTAAAACACATATTCTGAAATCAAACAGATGTTTCTAAAAACAACGAGAGCGGATAAAAGCGCTAAAGTGTTTGAAGACAGCATGCGGGTTCCAGTAAAGATGGAGTATGAGCTGGGAGAGCAGACAGAGCATCGCCTCAAGGATATGGGCGCTCGCTGTGTGGGGGAAACCTTAGACGTAGAGTACTACTACGATACTGACAGCTTCCAGCTGGCTTCTACACAGACCTGGTTGAATCAGCATAACGGCCAATGGGGACTGATCCTGGCAGAAGAACAAGAACTTAATCACGCTCAATCATACGACACCAAAAAGTTGGAAGCTGGACATTCTGAAGAAAAGAAAAGCAAAATACTCAACTCATCACATGAAGAAAAATCAGAAACAGGTGCTGCCTTTGGAGAAACATCTAGCAATGAGTGTCCTGAGAAGGTCATGTCCAAAAGCCAAGTTCAGAGAACATCCTCAGATACATCTCTGACATACACAGAACTGAGTGACCCATGCTCCATCATGCTGCATCTCTCAAAGTGTCTCCAGCTCCCTCTGACCCTCACTGAAATGAAAAGTATGACTATGAAGAACTTCTTGAACTTGGCCCGGATCCAGATGTATGACAGCTGGACCAGGACCAGCACAGTGAAGTACTCTCTGCTTGGTGGCTTCTCACTGGTGGTGGAGAGAAACTACAGAATTCCCACTGAAACTGCTTCTGCATTTTTGATGATGAATGCTGATGTGCTGAGCATAAGCAGGGAGCTGGAAAAGATGGATCGGCTGTGTAAAGACCTAGGCCTAAAACCAAAGGCAAGCTCAGATGAACAATTATAAACGATTGTCAAAGCCTAGCAACCAGCACAGATGCTCAACCACAATCCCTGTCCTGTTTTTACTTTGTAATTAAGTGCCAAAAATAAAAATCTCAAGTTCTCAAACTGACATATAATAACTTGTATAAAACCTTTATGGTAACCCTTTACAATAATTAGGTATCAAAACATTTTTGAGTACTAATTAATCTAATTTTCATGTAATATAATATAATATAATATAATATAATATAATATAATAGACCCTTTTTACAACTTTGGGGTTCTCAGATGCAGAAGTTGTCATTTGGGTAAACTTCTGGTATACGCTACCACAAATCATATTTTTGTGTTTCCATTTGCTCCAAAAGCAAAAGAAAAAAAAAATCATGAAAGCATTTCTATGACTTTCCAAAGAAGGAAAAAAAATATGGAGAGATAATAATAATAATAATAATTTTATTTTAAAAAAGCTAGATTTACAATAGTAGTAAATGTAGAAACTTATCACAGTATGTGAAAAGGGTCATATAATATAATATGATATAATATATGTGACCCTGGTACATTTGTAGCAATAGCCAAAAAAAAAAAAAAAAAACCTTGTATGGGTCAAAATTATAAATTTTTCTTTTATGCCAAAAATCATTAGGATATTAAGGAAGGATCATGTTCCATGAAGATATTTTGTAAATTTCCTAGCATAAATATAATTTTTTTTATTAGTAATATGCATTGCTAAGAACTTCATTTGGACAATTTACAGGCGATTTTCTCAGATGATGTAATCTCAATTCAAAATTTTTTTACACTTATTTACACTGGTTTTGTCGTCCAGGGTCACATATATAATATAATATAATAGTAATACAACATATTATTAATGGTTAAATTATTTATATAACTTTTTAATGTTAAAATTTTATTAGTATGCAGAAATTAATATTAACCAAGATTAAAAATGGTGCAGAAGTATTCATTTTTATTGCAGTAGCTAAAGTTAACATATATAACCTCACTGTAAAAAGTTATCAGCTTTATCAACCACAAACAACTTTAATCAACCACATTATTCTGTATTAGATTACTAAAAAGACATCCAACCTAAAATTACCCAAAACAGCTGAAATAACAATTGCAGTTTTAATATCTGAAATGGTTTTTTCTAACAATTTTGTTCCCTAAAGACTCACAGGTATGATTTTGCCCCATTTCCTCTAAGATACAGATTTAGCTGAAGCACTCGCTGCTGAGGCAGCTACAGTTACTATGGAAACTGAGAGCAGTAATGTGTTCATATTTTTTATATTATACACACGAGGGCAGAGCAGTCTGCAGGCAACAATCTGCCACATTGGATGTCCGACATGTTCAACATTGGCAATGTTTCTTATCCCTGACTACAGAGAACCCGCTACATTGTACATCTCTCTTTTTCTGTATAGATCTCAACAATACAACATTTATTTCATATGACAGATGCTTTTATCTAAAGTGACTTACAGTGCATTCAGGTTATATGTTTTATCAATATCTGTTGTTCCCTGGGAACTGAACCCATGACCTTGTCATTGCTAATACGCTACTTTACCATTCGAGCTCCAGGAACTCTAAGGTCTCAAACAAACAGAAAATACAGGTTGCTCCTGAAACAATAACAGATTTTCTCATCCGCACTTGCAGCAGACAGCAGATTTCACGGAGGCGTAACACACAACAAAACAACACAATATAATGTAGCAGATTCTCCACCCTGGCACACACTTGAAAGTTTGCCATCGACACTAAACACTGAATACAGGAGCACTAAACAGCAACTGAGAAACATAATGTGGAGGATAAGACAGAACACATCTACTATGTTAAATATACTAAAAGTAAATGAACTTCACTGGTAGATTAAACAACACAGTCACACCACTTTATGATGAGAAGATAACATTGTCAATATTGTTAAATAAGTAAAAAATAAGTAAAGGAGAGGGAACTAACTGCAATAAATAAGAGATGCCAAATGAATTAAAGGCAAATTAAAAAACAGGTCTACAAGCTCTGCAGTAGAAAATTTTACTTATGGTTTAATGTCACTTAAAGCCATTAAACATTACATTTAACAGCTAAGTAGTTTTTGAGTTTATTTTGACTTATTATTTATACCAAATATATTAATCAGTTTCACACCAATATATTAATCAGTTTCATAAGTATATGAGTGTACATTAACTACAGATTTGTAGTATTATTAAATGTAATGAAGTTATACATGTTAATAATAACCATGAGGCCGGAGCCCACTATTGCAAATTTTCAATGGGGGGGCGCAGTTGTTGTTGTATTTAAATTTATGTCCAAATCAGCTTTACATGCCATTATATGGAAGATACAAATTCAACATTCAACAATATAATGCAATAAATATAGTTATTATAAATACAAATATTTAAAAGAAATGCATAGGGGAAAAAAACATTATTGGGGAAAAAAAAAAGACTAAACAATTCCGTATACGCAACTCTGTAAAAGATTCTTTAAATGTACTTGTGTTGTGATAAAACCTGTAAAAGTGTACACCTTACAAAATAGATCCATCAAAGTCTGCCCTGATAAAAATGGTTGTTTCATGAAATTAAATTTGAGCAAACTAAAAACATATGTTTTACAACAGACAAGTTACAAAAACTGCTACAAAACTGACAATTAGGTGCTTCTTCACTCTTCAGTAAATGTCATGATAGTATCCGATAGGGCCACAGGATGACTATTATTGTTGTTGTCATTACATTAATATAATCTTACTTAATTATTCAGATACATTTTGAATTAAAAAGAACAACAAAAAACTTTTCTTAGAAATAAAAAAAAATAGAAAAAAAGTTGAAAACAAGCAACTTTGTCAGAGTTACAGCAGAAATATCAGAGGAAATATAGGCCTAATATATAGGGGAACTTTGAATATTGTGTTGGACAATGGGGGCCCCTCAAGTCAACAATGTTGAGAACCACTGCTGTAGCATGTGTAATGACACACCTTTTATTAACCTATAAAAAAAAGGTTAATAAAAAGACTCTGTCTTTGTTTTAAAAATATACAAGGTACAGTCATATGTGCCACACATAAGAACTTAATTTGGACAACTTTAAAGGCGATTTTCTCAATATTTGGATTTTTTTTTTGCACCCTCAGATTCCAGATTTTCTAAAAGTTGTATCTCGGCCAAATATTGTCCTATCCTATCAAACCATACATCAATGGAAAGCTTATTTATTCAGCTTTCATATGATGTATAAATCTCAATTGCGAAAAATGTACCCTTATGACTGCACACACACACACACATATATTTGTCCTTCACTGCAGCTTCCATCAAACATTGCCAGATAATAATAAATAACCAGTTAGCAAATCAATTTCAGTTTTAAATGTAACTTTAATTGGATGTAAATGTAATATTCTCCTAAAAATAAGAGCCTATATTGATGCTAATCACTCATCACAATTTACCCATAATCCTAAATGTAACACACTTACATAAACTAGACGTATAATATGTACCTTGGACTCCCAGCACTTTCCACAATGCCAATGTGAAAGTGCAACTATCATGTAACACAAACACAGGTGCTTTCCAAAGTCAAGGTATCTCTCCGGGCCATAACATCAGCCACGTACACAAACACAGAAGGCTGGTTCTTTCCGAAATCCCCAAACAAACAAAAAAAAGCTCTCTAAACTACAAATAAGCATATACATATCAACAGAAGCACAATGTAGAACAGCTTCAGGGGGTATTGCTTTAAGCTGTCTGTCATCAACCTGTCAGTTATAATATTGCTGAGATTCTCACTCTTTTGAAAAAGATGTAACCTCTCTCTCATATTTATAATGGCTGTTTTAATAATACGACAGTGCGGGTATAACTATCAGAGCATATTTCTGAATACTGATGAGCCACCACATAAAAATCTATTATTCCATCCTGCAGTTTGCATAAGACATTAAATAGAACAGTATCTTTACAGCAGAATTGTATCATCTGACAAAGAGCATCCTGCATATGCACGCTGTTTGATGTAATGGCGCCATGCATCACATTGACAGTGTGGTACCCAGCTGGGTAGAGGCAGACGACCCCCCGTGATGCAACTCCATCCCTGCTGCTGCTGTTTTCATTTGCGCTTGATGCTCTGTACAGATACAGTTCAACTCACCTGTCAATGAAAATATGCCACTGTACTCGTCCCCGCCGTTGAGATGCACGCGCCGGTCAACGCAAAGCTTGTGTCGCTGTACTGCAGCACGACCTTAAGGACACACAAAAAAATCCAATTTGAAAGGATTCACTCTCATCCACTGGGCAATCTAAGCTTATTTCTGTTATTCCGCTCCGCACATGGCCGTCGTCTTCGCAAGCAGCGTGTTTTGAGCAGGTATGATGAGAAACAGTGAGGGCAGTCCTGTGGGTAGAGATGATGTTATCGGATGCTGGAGATGCGGGTCATTTGCCAACAGCTGGGCATCGTCATCAGGAAGTGTTGTACCCATACCGTTTGATGGACAGATGATTTGACCAATCGCGTTGGCGTCTGGGCGGACGCCAGGTTCCGCCCTCATAATTTAATGACCAATCATTAATTAGGTCAATACTGTCGCGCGCATGTCTCCCTGTTTTGTGTACGCAGTGGAAATGTGTGTGGAAAGGGGTGCAGGGTAACAGGTTTGTTTAATTTTGATGTTCCTTTTGAAGAAATGTAGTGTTCATTTTTCGTTTTTGAATAAACTGAGGTATTTTTTTATTATTATTAAAAAATATATTTTTTTTGTAACACGTTTTGCTATTATTATTTATTGTGTCTATTTATATAATTTGTTTGCTGATTTTATGCCTATAATAATTTAGAAGAGAGTGACATGTATTTTGTATACGTATTAGCACAGATAAAAGCTTATAATTCAGTGTTCACAGATACTATTATATTTTCATTTTTATTATTTTATTTTTACATTTTCTGTTTTCATATTAAATGTTTATATTTTTAAAATATGTCTATGTAGGGCCTAGTTTAAAAAATAAAATAAAATATTTACTAGCTAAACTAGCTAAAAAATATAGATATTATTTAATTTTTGTAAATTAATTTATTTCAGCCAGTCAGTTAAGTAACCAATTTTTTTCATGGTTATCATTTTCGTTTAAGTATAAATATCCTTTATTTTGTGATGCTACAACCCTCCTAAATGTTTGTATTTTGTTTTTACAATTTTTGTATGTGATAATGAATGCACTGCTTTTCACTTGAACTGTTGCTTTATTTTCAGGTAAAGCAAAACATTATAGATGATTTTTCATCTACTGTATAAAAAAGTGACACATGTTCAGACTTTGATTTAGGTCTATGGCTCTACTTGAAAAGTCTTTTCAAAGCAGTTTATAGGAGATGATATTGTAGGTTTGTTACTGGTCCAAAATGGTTTGCCAGCTCTAACCAGCTTGATCGAAGTCCACCAGGTCAATGTTGGCCCCACCAGCTGGTAGTCACCATCTGACCAATCATCATCTAGATCTAGATCCAATTTCAGTTCCATCATGATACATTTTTTTTGACTGATATATTTAGATGGGTCATTTATAATGTAGTGATTATTATTATTCATTTGAAAAATAGATTAAATGTATTTCAATAATTTTAAAAAACGAAAACTTTGAACTAAAAGTTAATTTAAAAATATAAATAAGGATGTTTATTCAAAATTAATATGCATAGGTCCTGCTCAAGGGTTTATAAAATGTAAACTGTAGTTGCAATACCTCTGCATATTACTGCTATTTTAATACAGTAATTAATTTGCTCTACATGTGCTCCATCTAGTGGACATCCGCATTAATGTACAAACAAATACACATTTCAATGAATATTTTGTATGAGTAAAGCAAAGATATCCAGACATTTTGCCAAATCAGCATATTTATTGTACAAACAAATGCATTTATCCATTGACATTTCTTTGTATCATAAAAAAGCAATATACAAGCTTTAAGAACAAAAATAAAAAGCAGCACAGAATGATTATGAGTAAAATATATAATTTGAATAAATATAATTGTATATTTCATGCTATAAAATAAAATTCATAAATGGCGAGTTAATTGTTACAGCATCGGCGTCAGCTAGCTTCATGTACTTCATAGTTGTATAAAACAGTAGAGTTCTGAGGTTCACAGTTGGGTTGTGAGGTTGTACGTATATGGATGACAGAAGGTTGGACAGAGTGCTACTTATACGATAAGACCTAAAGATCTGCTTTCCTCAGCGGTGAAACTCCCATGCATTCGGGAAGAGCATGAACGGAAACATTTAGGTGCGTCTTACCACACCTATGAGGCAGACTGTTTTGTGAACCAATGACTGAGGAATTGTTTCCCCACCTGAAGTAAAAGTGCAAGCTAAGTTTTGGACGCACAAAGATCCTTGCGCATCCAAAATGGCATTTTCTGAATACTAGTAAACCCTGAGTTCTACTTTTTACTTTTTGCAATGTCCCGAATACATGAGAGAACAAGAGTCTGACAGAGCTTGCATTAAAGGAATAGTCATCCAGAAATGAAAGTTTGATGAAAATGTACTCAACCTCAGGCCATCCAAGAGGTAGAGGAGTTAACTTTATCAGAACACATTTATAGAAATGTAGCATTACCCCATTTGCTCACCAAGTAGATCCTCTGCAGTGAATGGGTGCCGTCAGAATGAGAGTCCAAAAACAATAAACACAATAATCCTCAAGTGATTCACATGAATCCAGTCCATCAATCTATGTCTTCTGAAGTAAAAATCTGCATGTTTTTAACCTCAAACCGTAGCTTCCAACTAAAATACAAGTCCTCTATCCATAGCATTGCTTTCTCCAGTGAAAAAAGTTGTCTTGTCTGAATCAGGAGAGAAATATGCACTGATAAAAAAAAAAAAAAAACGTTTATAGGCCAAAACAGTCTAAAACAGTTATAAACAAATATGTCGGTGGATTTTGATGTGAGAGGACAACAGATGATGGACTTTTCACCGAGTAAGAGTTATTATGAATTATGGACTGGTATTTTGACCAGATGCAACAATTTAAAATGAAAACGGCTTAACGATGGTTTCTTACAAACACACAGCTTTTCACTTTATAAGATGTTAATCGATTGGAGTCAATTAACATTGTGAGTCATGTGGATTACTTGTGGACTGTGATGTTTTCATCAGCTATTTGAACTCTTATTCTGACGGCACCCATTCACTCCATTCATTGCTGAGCAAGTGATAATTTCAGATTGCCTTTTTCAGCATATTTTCATTTTTGGGTGAACTATTCTTTTAATACTACTGATTGGCCTGTTATATCTGCAATCTCGAAGCATGAAGAAAGAAGATCTTTAGCATACACTATAGTGGCAGGTAACATCTCTTAAAGATCCCTTTCTTATTTGACAAAAAAAAAAAAAAGATGCTACTTTTCACCAGTGACACTGAGGTGGCAGGTCGATGAAGTACAAACAGAATGTGGACTGTGGTGACCACAAAAACAAGAAGCATATTTGCCCAACCTGTCCAAGTTTTCACATAAAAGTATATCTTAAAACATGAGAAAAAAAATCCTCTCCTTGCCATAAATGACCTCAGCTCCCTGACATCCTGAATGCATTCATTTTGAGACAATCCTCCTGCAATCTGAGAGGCAGACAGACTCCAAAGAAAGAAAGAAAAAAAGGCTCTTAAAAAGGTTATTGCTTTTGCATATTACACAGTGGAGACATGTTGGAAGTGGAGAACCAATGGAAGACTTCAAGATTTTCTTTTCTTCAATATCTCTAGATTTAGCTCAGTGTTCATAAACTACCTGAAGTAAGTCAACAGTTTTCAACAGTTAAAAAGGACGAGCTGCACAATCAAAAAGTAGTCCAACAGCCTTCCCTGTAAACACTTATTTTTTGATTATTGTGCATGGCACAAACTGAACTGGTTTTATGTTAACAAAGCAAGTGAATATGGACCATGAGTATCTAGGTCAGTTGGCGGAATATGACTATATTAGTACAGTTCATTAAATCATTTACAAGTGTATGTTAACCCCATATCACCGATTTAACATCTTTTTGCTTATACATTATAAAACCCCCAAAAAACCTGACCAGTCGTAAAGCACCATTAAAGGGGAAACACATCCCAAGCGATAAAATATTTGAGGCCTTATGAGTCCCATAAATTGGGAGCATTACATGGTCAATTAATCCCTTATGGAATACATTATTTATTATTTAAAAAAAATCATTAAGTGCATGCCAGGTGAAATATCACATAAGAGAGATAGCTATAAATGAAAATCACTTTCAAGTTTTAAGACAAAAACAAAAAGTAATCTGTAGTTTCGTATTACAATGCGGAGGGCACCATGCAATTCTACTTGAACATTAAGTGGGCCGGCATGCATATTTCCCCCCAGACCAAACAATATACATAATACGGCAATCTGCTAACCTGAAAGCATCATCATTCTGATGAGATTATAGCCAAGCATAAATCAACTAACTTTTTTTAAACTTATTTTTAAGAGGAAGCTTCCGCATCGTGAAGCTGTTTGATTGTCCCATTTTATTATTTCAGCATATTCACTTTCTGTCGAAACTGCATACTGATTCTGATGTGAAAATGCATATTGATCACCTACAAATAGGATGTTTCCCCATAGAAACAAAAAGAATGATACAGAGTAAAACAAATGCAACTATACAGACAGAACCCTTACTGCATGTCTCAATTAGGATCTAACAGGCATATTGCTTTTGCATATTACCATTAGTTCAATATTTTTTTACAAAAGACCAGGCTGATACATTGATACATCCAAAGATAACAAACATTTCTGCCTTCTTTGAAGGAACCCCTCATCTCATTCCCATAATCTTGCATGGCAACACAAAAAAAAAAAAAAAAAAAACCCTGCGGTGTAAGTGATTCACATACACTTCAATTCAAAAGTTTGGGGTCAGTAAGTTATTTAAATGTTTTTAAAAGTCTCACAGCAAAACATTAATATTGTGAAATATTATTATAATTTAAAATAAATATTTTATTATATTTTATAATGTAATTTATTTCTGTGATTGCAAAACTGAATTTTCAGCAGCCATTACTCCTGTCACATGACCCTTCAGAAATCATTCTAATACGCTGATTTGCTGCTTAAGAAACATTTCTTCTTATTAATGTTGAAAACATTAATGTTTTGCTGCTCAGTATTTTTATGGAAACCATATTTTTCTTTGATGAATAGACAGTTTAAAAGAACATTTATTTGAAATACAAATCTTCTATAACATTATAAATGTCTTTAGTATCACTTTTGCTTAATTGAATGCATTATTTCTGAATAAAAATAACAAAATATTTAAAAAAAAAGAAAAATCTTGCGGACCTCAAACAGTTGTGAAGCCTATGTTTCACATAAAGGCACCGGTTCAACTTCCTTGACAAAACATCCGTGTATGTACCATCAATCGTTAAAGACCACAGAACAACATCCAAAATCTGTTCATCAAATACTAAAGCTTACAGCTTCATTCATTGTAAAACATTATCTCAACATAACCTACCTAACACCAATGTGTGAAATAAATGACAGCCAATGCTATAAAATCCCGACAGGTGTTAGAACCAGCATGAGGCTGGGAAATGAGATGGTGAAGATCTACTGACACCTCTAAAACAGATTCATTTGTTCCAGGGCTTGCTTTTGGTCTCTCTTTTGTCCGCTGTGCAACATACTACACAAACCCTTTACAATTTTTGGTTTGCTCTTTGGTTAGTGGCCAAAGTCACGTTCACATTATCTAAGATGAACGGGAACATTACGATAAAGGAACAGAGCAAATCTAAACATGTTCAGGGAACAAAGCAGTCAGGCTTACAATGTTTCAAATGGCATACATGGCATCTCATGTCACAGAACGACACCAAACATGCTGTCAGTAGTACAAGGTGTTCTGCATTCAGAGTTCTGGCTCTTGATAACTGTAGTTATCACATTGGCTCATTGTTTAAAACTGCCACGAACTGATTCAAAGCTCAAGAGCCGGTAAAAAATAAAAGTGTAAGTTCATTCTCACTCATCTGCCAGTAATACAAGCACATGAAGAGATTTTAATGGCACAAATATAGCTCAGCATTCTAAAATTTGCACTTTGAGTGAAACTGATTTTAAAGAAAGAGAGAGAGAGAAAGGGCAGAAGTCCTGAAGTTCAATATGAAATCTCAAAATACTTTAACCGAGTGAAATAAATGCAGATTTAAAAAAAATAAAAATGTTATATTTGTAAACACCATAAAGGAAAAGTACACAAACTGAAAATGAAAACAGAACAGAACCATAATGTAAGTCACTATGTATTTTAACTTATCGTACTTTCAGAAACAAGTTTTGTCCAAGGCGTGATACTGGATGCGCTTCACAGAATTAAGGAGTTGTCTTGGAAGGATAATACCGCAGTTTCTAAACAAAAGGGAACGCTGCTTACGCTAACTATCCTTGGCTAATGGTTGTTAAAGTTAACTTATGGAGGGTGTGGTAAAGTAAATATCCAAATGGTATGTCAGGCAAACTTGAAAGCACTTGAATCTTGTAAAAGCGAGGCATGTTTTAATCTGTCTGAGCATCAAGAACTATAAATCAAATATACTGCAGTCAGTCAGGGAGGCAGATGCTCGACTGTATTGAGGACTATAAAATATGAGTCGACAATACACCATTTTACTTGTTTTGTATCTTATGTAGCCGCTTATATTACTCCTTAGAATTAATCAAATAAGACAGTATGGTGATAAGAAATAACAAAACGCATCTACAATTGGCATGTGAGACAACAAGGAGCCTTATTCAATCACAGGTCAAGAAAAGACAAAAAAAAAAAAAAGTGAGGTATGACGTTTTGCACCAGTTACATAATGAAAATGGATGGGAAGAGATATTGTGGAGATAATAGGCATCCAGGGCTCTCTCTTCACAATACTAGATGTATAAAAGTGCCCACAACAGTGGTACTGACACTGCAGGTTTATCTTATTACTGCTCTATTGTAGTATGAAACCCTACACTATACCTCCAGCATAAACAATACACCTCCATACAATTTAACATTAACAAAAGCATACAGGCAGTAAGTGAATCTTCTTCAATTATACATTTCTGCATTGAAACACCATACATTTTGGTCTGTACATTGACAGATGTACAAGTGTGAGAAGCCAAAGAGAGCTTCTTCTCACAGCTGTCTGTTCCAAGTTTTTGAAAAAAAAACTAAAGTTCTTTCGAGCCAGCTGAACACAAGAAGAGTTGTTTGAAATTTTAACCACTGATCGAGTGTGTACATTAATGCTATAATGCGGTATGGCCCTAAGGCAATTTTCATAACTTGCATGACTCCCACACCACTTTTAGAAATGCATCTCCAAATATATTAATATATAATTTAAACTTTCATTTTAGCACACCCTCCCCACTGGTGTTTGGAAAAACTCAAATCATAAAAACTTTTTTTTTCTTTTGAGAAGAGAAGAGAAGAGAAGAGAAGAGAAGAGAAGAGAAGAGAAGAGAAGAGAAGAGAAGAGAAGAGAAGAGAAGAGAAGAGAAGAGAAGAGAAGAGAAGAGAAGAGAAGAGAAGAGAAGAGAAACTTGGCACGAAAGCAAGTCAAAAATTTGACTAAACATTCCTTAACTTATAATATAATATTGTTGACTGTGCTGCTACTCTAGCACTAATCTGTGATTATACTGTTGATATTATACCTGAAACCAAATGGATAATGTTACAGAAAGAGTGTAGAGTGACAGCCTGTGATTTTATGAAAAATATGGCATAAAAAAAGGGAAGATCCTGGATCCTGAAAATACACCACAGGTACACCTTGTACTAACAATATTCTCATATACACATAACATGGCTGCTAAAGAAAACTGAAGATTAATCCAGAATTCATACAATCACTAAGGAATATTTCACTAAAGTATCAAGCCTTGGTAGAGTGGAGATGTTTTGTTCAGGGGTTTCACAGAAGCATTCATTCAAACCCTATGAAAACAAAACAAATGTGACTTACTGAGAGAAGCTTCTTACACTCCATTCAGGTTCTTTGCTATGAGGTAAAACCTGGCTGGAGTTGACGACAAGCTACAAATACTGTCCATTATGAGTATATGTTGAGGTTGTATAATGAGGTATTGAATGGATGTCACAAAAAGAGCCTTGCACTGGCAGATAAACCATTCATTGTGAGTGAGTGACCTACTACAGGCCACATGTGCAAAAACAGGTCAGGTAAAAGCGTGATATGACAAGCATCTCATCTGAGCTTTCACATTATTCATTATTGCAACATGCCTATATTACTCTGTAAATATGTTGAAAAACATGGAAATATATATATATATAGATATATAAAAAAATGTGATAAAACTCTTAGGAGGCCTTGATTACAGAGACCTCCTCCCCGATTATTTCATTCCCCGATTATAGGTCTCCTTCCCTTTGAAAAACTCCTTAAAAACTTTCTCTCGATCTTTGTCCTGTGTAGAACTTCCACAAAAATGGACGAGTAGAAAATGCGCAAGGCAGGTTATTTCTTGTCGTTCTTTAAAAACAGCTGGGCTTCATCACGAAAAGAGTAACCCTTTATGCTTCCTTATTAGATAAGGAGGACAAACAAGCAAATAAATGGAAAACTTTATTCTCAGTATCCACGCAGGGGGTTGGATGCAGGGGTTTCTTCCGGACTACACTTGCCACTTTCTTCACTGGGGGTTTTCGTTGACAAATCATCGGGATAAGCTGCTCCGCAGGCTGCTTCGCCCTCGGAGGCATCCTCTTGCTCCGCTTTCTGGCCATCTGGTGCCTCTCCCAGCAAGTCAGTGTGATTGTTAACTTCTGTGCCAGAGATCATGTGCTTCTTGCGCAAATGCTGGTTGAGTGTGCCTTGGAAGGGAAAGCATTTGCCGCAGATCTGGCAGTGGAAGGGTTTGTTGTCCGTGTGGCCGCGGATGTGGTACTCCAGCTGGTCTTTGCGGGTGTACTTCTTGCCGCAGAACTTGCAGACGAAGGGTGTGATGCCCATGTGCAGACGCATGTGACGGTCCAGGCTGCCCTTTTGGTTGAAGGACTTGCCGCAGTAGATGCAGATGAGGCGCTCGTTGTAGGGGTACCACTGTCCGCGGAAACTCCGCTCCCTTACGTCGTTCTCGAAGGTAGTTGCCGTCGCAGGTGGATCTCCTTCGTCGGCACCAGGCTTGAGCTGAGTTAGCAGATCGGCTGGAAGAGGCACGGGACGTTTCGGTCGGGCACGACCACCCCGGACGCTGCTGAGCAAGGAGCGAGATGGGCTAGAGGAACTCAGGCTGACGAAACAGGAGGAAGGTAGTGCAGAGTAAGTGTATGCGGCAGAGGAAAGCACAGGCCCGTACGATCCCACGCTGACAGCCAACACCTGTTCACCATCCACCAGCTCTGTGTGGTAGCCGTCATCACCAGCCGATGAGCTATCGGAGTAGCTGGGTCGGTCCGTTTTCTCCAGCTTGATATGGACATCGGTTACCTGTCCATCCTTGCCGATGAGGTCTACTTGTTCGGACTCGACCTCCATGGACACCTCCTGCTCAGATATGCCGTCACTACTCCCTCGGTCTGACTGACCCTCTTCTGCCGCTCCCTTACCTGAGCTTCGCCCCTCCGCGCAATGATTCTGACGAGAATAGTAGGGTGGCGAAATCTGGGTGGGGTTTACAAAGATACCTCCGTCTTTCACACCGTTGCGTCCAGCTCTTGAGGTGGTGCAATCGTTATCTGGATCGATCCCAGCAGGCACAGGGACGCTGATCTTAGAGTGAATACCCTCAAGAATCTGTGTGCATTTGTCAATCACAGCCTGCATTTGGAGGAAGCTGGCAGCCGTGAGAAAGCTGATGACATCACGTAGGCGCAATGACATTCGGCCAGTGTAGCAGAAGGCGAGCAGCTGCTCAAACACCTCAGGGCTCTTGATTACGGAGATGGAGAGGCCACTCATCGTGCCTAGTGCTGAATGATCACGGAAGTACGGCGAACTGGCGGCCAAGACGGCCTTGTGGGCTCGGAATGGCTGGCCCTGAATGTGCACAATGATGTCACACAGCTTGCCCTGGAGACGGAGCTCGTTGAGCTGGTTCAGGACAGTATTGCTGAACTCAGGTACATCGAACTCTATGAGGCTACCACAGTCCTCCATGACTCACTGACGTCTCTCCTGGTTTGTAGAGAACCTGAATAAAAAAAATAAAAAAATATGTGTAAGGAAACACATTTAAAGATATTAAAGATACTCTTAATGAAAGGTAGATTATATGTAAGCACAGATGGAAATTGCTGTTTTTCCCACCCCCCCACATTTGTTGAAATCGACAGAATTCTACACTCTTAAGCCAGGATCACACTACAGGAGTTTTAGGCCAATTTATCGCCGATTTATCCCCTCCCGAGAATCGGAGAGACAATCTTGTAGAGGACATCGGTCGCTTCCAATGTTTGGCACATTATCTGGTAATGTGAGGTGTTTACAGGTCGATTATTGCACCTCCTGATCTGCTTACACACAAATCGGGGCCACCCCGATCATATCAAACATGTTAGGATTTTAAATCAGGATGATCACGGCTATGATTACGTCACAATAGCCAATACACGACCACAAAACAAGCTGCTGTATGGGTCAACTGGATAGTGCAAATGGCGGAACACTGTTTGTGGAAGTTTTGCAATAAAATGACTGTCTGTATAATGTATCGAAAACTTACCACAACAGCAAAGACAAAGAGAAGCACTGGGGTGAAATCGCCTCAGTTTTGACTGTACCGGGGAGTGCAGAAAGCCACACTGGCTAACATATGTAAACATTACTTGTTGAAACGTCAATGACAATCTGCTACATGAGATCACATGTGGCGCTCCCTCTGAACGGATAATCTTATTAATATTTTGTAGTTTGTGATGTGCCATGATTTTAAAATCTTGCAGTGTGTGCATGTTTAAGATTTGAGGGAGGAAAATTTGCGAAGATTTTCCTTATGTGAGTGCTGCAAGTTGCAACCAGATTTCATAATCGGTTAGGATTTTAAAACTCCTATAGTCTGAGCCCAGCATTAGAGAGGAAAAAAAAAACTGGTGCATGAAACTCTAGTAATAATCAGTTTACTAGTAATAATTCAATTTCAACACAGTATAGTACGAATATACACTTTAACCCCATCAACAAACAAAATATGTTTTGGTACATTGGCGTCAGCCTGCTTACTGTCTGACTTCCCCAGTCTTTTTACACATGAGAGTAAACATAGGGCCCTATGATTTCCACGATGCAGAAAAAGCAGACGGAATCGCGGAATCCAGTCGTAAAAACGGAATTTACAGTTTGACGCGGAATGTCACGGAATTTGTCAAAGTTTGGATGAATTAATCCAAAGTAGGTCATTACACTTAAATCAAATTGCGATATGGACTAGTATCTGTAAATATTAAGCCGCAAAAGTGGATTTAAATATGAATCCTGCATGTTCTGCGCGTCTCTGTGTGAATGGAGCAGACGCGCGGTTTTGTTTACATAAATTACAAAGCGCGTATGACGCTCGCGGTGATTTCAGCGTCTGCCGTCTCAATGAGGACATAAATATACGAACAATATCTCCAAAACTGATCTGAGAGTTACTTCACGAGCATTTTACCATTTCATTTGAGTAAAACTAGCGTCATATCATATACACACAGAACTTTAAAGGTATTCACGGCAACCCGTCAAAATAAAAGTCCGGTTTAACTTACATGTATTAAAGACATTGTGCCAGAAATAGGCTATATTACTATTATTTAGTAGAATGTACATATTACTACTACTACTACTACTACTACTACTGTTTAAAAATAATAAAACTTTATTTTTTTAAAGAAATAATCACACAATATTTTAATTTTAATAGTAAATCCCCTTTATTTGCCAAAAATTTAAATGTTTAATTTTCATTAATTAAAATATAAATTAAATCAATATTTATGCCTTCATCTGAAAACCAGTAAAATTTAAATACACAACACAGAATTTCTGAGGGGAAAAACATTTCATAAGGCTACTGTAAGAATAAATAAAAATTGTTTGTATGCATTCAAATAATTAGACATGCTAAAACACAGAATTTGGTAACAATAAAACATAAGGTGAGAAAAAAAACATTTCATACGGCCCTAAACATGTCATTTTTGTTACACTTTTAATAAATTAATGTTAAATTGTATAAGTTTCATGATTTTAATTAATTAGGCATGCTTTTTGATTAATACAATTTAATTTGTCCATTAAAAAGGAGTCCAGAAAAATTGAAACGGAAAAAAATGAATTTAGAAAAAAATAAAATGGAATTTGGGAAAAAATAAAACGGATTTCATAGGGCCCTATAGACATGCTGCTGTACTACACAAATGTAACATCCACATGGAAAAAAAAAACTGTTCCATTTACTCACTGAAGGTATTTGTTAACTAGTGCATTATTCTTCATTACTCCAGTTTACAGTGTGATATGACCGTTCAATTATTCTAATATGCCATTTTGGTGTTCAGATAATATTTCTTATAATCAATGTTGTGCTGCTTAATTTTTTGAGGGAAATATTGCAGGATTCTTTGATAAACAGACATTTCAAAACAACATAATCTATTGATCTAATATGAATCTTGTGTTACATTATACATATCTTCACTGACAGTAATGACTGACCCCAAACTATTGAATGGAAGTGTATATGTTGGCATGGGTTTGTTTGGATCTCAGTGGGATAAATGTTTTGAATTACCAGAACATTCTGTAATAAGACACTGCATCTGACTAATTTCACAGAGATTCATAAAGCAGAAAAAAGACAAGTGAACATATGGCCAGTTCACTTTGGCTCTAGAGTGCACGTTTTAGTGAAGCATCTAATGCACACTAATTAATCCAATTCTTTGTGTGCTGCGTACACTGAAGCCAAAGCACTTTAAAAACTCAACAGACATCACCTCTTTAAATGAAAAAAAAAAAAAACCCAGATAGACATGACTGGTCTTCAAACACACCTAAAAAAAAAATCCTAGTTCATATAGAGCTCTCAAGCAAAAGTGTTATCTAGAACAAAGTCTAAAAAGCAGACAAATCATCATAGAACCAATAAGATCTTAGATTCTCATGGGTGTGTTGTTCAGAGACATCATTAGATCAAGTTGACACATGGCCAAAAACGATGTAGGAGAAAGAGTGATCCATCATTAAGAGCATAAAAGTACTACTGCAGCCACTTCACTTGCAAGTAATATGTTGAACAGCACAGCACATTATAAAAGCTGCATTTAAAAAGAAATGGAAAAAAGCAAAATTCACAAGAATCCCGTAAAGGAAAGCCTGTTCTTATCTTCCTCTTTACAATCTTCTCTCTAGGTCCTCCTATGCCTCCACCTACTCTGAAGCCTTCTCTTCTCACGCTCTAGTGATTAAGCACGAGTCTCAGTCAGCAATTTGGGAGCGTAAACACTTTCTCCAATTGGCAGGGCTTGCAGAGACACCTGTCTCACCACCCATATGTTGTCTCTTTGCCATAGTCAAGAGAAACAGAAAGAGGGGAGGTAACATAGAAACACTCAAGAGAAAGAGGAACAATTTCAACTTAATTTTTCTTGTATACACATACATACATAAAAAGGGCACAAAAAAAAGTGGACAAATAAACAGAAATAATACACACAAATACTAAAATTCACCGGTACTAGAGTTTTTTTTTTTTTTTTTTATCAAAAATACAGTAAAAGCATTAATGTTGTAAAATATTATTACAATTCAAAACTATTTTCTTTTTGAATATATTTTAAATTGTGATGGCAAAGCTGAATTTTCAGCCATTACTCCAGTCTTTCATGTCACATGTTTCAGAAATCATTCCAATATGCAGATTTGTTGCTCAAGAAACATTTCTTATTATTATCAATGTTGAAACCTGCTGCTGCATAATATTTTTGCGGAAACTGTGACATTTTTCCGGTTTACTTGCAATTCTTTGAAATAGAAGTCTATTCTAACAACACAAAATGTCTTTAAGGTCACTTTTGATTAATTTAATGCATAAATAAAATATTAATTTATTTTTAAAAAATCATACAACTTTTGAATGGTATTGTACCTACAAGTTTCCAATATATACATTCCACCCCTATTATCAAGTTGAATAGCCCAACTTTAGTCCAGAGATCTTAAAAACATTGTCAATATCATGTCTTACATAAGAAACGGTTTCAATCAGGGTCAGGTGAGCCTGAAATCAGTAGAATTACACCAGATAAATGAAGAATTCAGACAGATTTGTCAACTAGTTGCCTGTCAAAGCAACCCACTATTAGTTTTGCACATCCCCTAGAAGAAATAGATTATGAATGAAATTGAAAAACAAAACTGGTGTGAAAAAAAAAAGTGGAAAGTTTTGTTAAACGTGTAAATCCTGTTATGTCCTTTATGTTCACATGTACATGCAGAAGTCATGTGAGAAAGGCGTTGTGCCACTGCTATGCGAACCAAGCTAAACTCAAGTTTGACAGGTTGCCAGAGAATGTATACTCTGTTGATCTGGTGGACCCAAAGGGGTAAGTGTCCTGACAGCACTCCAGCGAGATGCAATCACAGGTTTCGCACTCAGGCTTGTGTCCCGAGGGGAGAGTTGAGGGGGATTTTAACTCTCGATCATTAAAAACAATAAAATCATGAAACTACTTCCTCATACTATGGGTTGCATAAGTAACAGACCACGGGGCATATTTATACGGTGGATTGGTGAAAAGATTTTCTGTTAAAGGTTTGCAATTTCTCAATGAGATAATGCAACAGCGTCAACAGTGATATAAGAGATTTGGCAACAGTCAATGTGCATGTCAAAGGCTAATTTTTTGGCATCAACAGAGCTGTTCCAGTTGAAGTGATCGAGTTGCCTTGGTTCACTACATGACACATCTTCATGTCCAATCATAAGTTACTTATTGTATCTCTTAACTCGTGGATCAGCATGCTTGTTTCTTCTAAAATTGCAATTTTACATGCATTTGTATTAGGGCTGCACAATTAATCAAATTTCTAATCGCGATTACGATTATGGATGCCACGATTACATGATCGTTCAAAGCTGCGATTACAAAAATAAATAAACAATTAAAAATGCCAACTTGCATTTTAGGAGGTGTTTGCAGCGCGGGGTTTAACAAACTCAAACACACTGGATAAAATACATTTTGTCTAACTGATAGTCGTTGTCACTCTGTTGTGCATGTGACAAATGGCAAACGTGTCAAAAGCGGAACAAAATAGCGGTACTCGTTTGAACTGCGCGCCACACTGACCTTTTATCCGCTCGCCTCAAAAGAAAACAGCGCAGCGCGAGCTTAGAGCGAATGCGTTTATTACAGTGACAAATCAAATCCACAAATCACCCACATGTACCATAGTTTTACTGTAGTAACAATGACGGTAACAATGGTAAGGTGGCAGAAAAGTAGGATATTCATATTGAGTATTATTATATTATTAATATACTAAATATGTTAAAGGAGTAATGGAATATAATTACATTATTTTGTTAATTATTCTATCAGTTGATGTGGATTTGTAATTGACAATGTCTTTCGGCTACTTCAATGAAAACACCATAGAAACCATATAGTTAGGCTACTTTTTTTACCATGGTAATGAGGTGCTGTACTTTTGGTTATGTATAAAAGATCTGCATCCCAACTCAAGCTCCTGCTACTCAAGTTCCTGTTCTAATGTGCATTTCTAAGAGACAAAACTTGTAATATCACATGTTCAGTGCTACCAAATCAGGTGCTGGTGCCACTGCTCTCCAATGTAAGTCTGGAGCCCTGATCATAGAAATTGTACTGTAAAATGTTACTGTAATTTGACATTTCGTCTGTTTAATTGTAAATTAAATATATAGCTTTTTTTTTTTTTTTGTTTCGTCTATTATTATACCATGCATAATTTTACTTTTTTTTTTAAGAAACCAAACCAATGTATAGTTGATAAGGCTATATGCTATAGCAAGCAATAAAAGTTCAGGAAGAGTGGATAGAAACCATGCAGCTTCAAACAATGGCATAAATCCATTTATTAATAATCGCACAATCTCAAGGGAATAATCGCAATCATAATCGTGCAGCCCTAATTTGTATTACATACCAGACTAAGGGTTCAATCCCATTTCTCTGTGTTTTTAGTTTTTTTATAAGGGCTGTCCCAATTCTGCATTAGGGCTAACAATGCATTTTCGCGAACTTGAAACCAAGGGGTTGCGCAAAGTCGGAGTCAAAATAATTGATTTAAAAATTACGACAGTCTTGTTTTGTGCTCTACACAGTCCTGTACATATATATTTGCAACCATGTTCTTAATAAACGTTTTACGCTAGTTTGCTACGCTTTACATCGCTGATTTGCACAACAATCGCAAAAACATCACTAATAAAACCCACGCGATCGACATACACACACTTGCAGACGCATCTTGGAAGGTGATCAACACTTGTCGCCTCAGGTGACGTTGCAGCCAGCTAGCGACGATGTACGATGACGTAACCGTAACCAAGTGGTGTCTCATTTCATAGGGGTATGTTTTCACCCCTAGCACCACTCGGTTTCGAGGGACAAGGGCTACACAGGGGAAGGTGAAGGGGTAAGACAGAGAGGGGGAAAACCTAAACATGAAGAAATTAGGTAAACACCATCTCAGCCTAATTAATTTTTCTTAGGATAATCTAAATTAGCCTTCTTTAAATTCACTACGGTAAAATTTGTTTTAACCTATAGTCCCTTTTGGTTCCCAAATATTAGCAATCAGATCCAGTCAATCACAGGCACAATAAAAACTTCACATACACACACACTAATCAGAATCCCTAAACAACAGGAAAAATAAAAACTCAAGGCTAACCGGGAAAACTTCTTTTACCGGTTCACTGAGCAAGCCGTTAAGACTGAAAACCGCCATATCAGCATTGGCAAATGAACACTGCAGACGGCCTGCTTCAAGATAAGCAGCTTTTAGCCTATTCTGCAAAACAAAACCTAGTCCAGTACTGCCAAAAATGCTTAACATGCACAGTCTGGCAGGAGGAACCCAAAAGGCCATGAGAGGGTGGAAAAGTGGTGAGGAGTGCTTTGCAAACTTTGTGGGAAACTGTTTTCAAGAACTACAATGAGAACACCGAGTACGCCAAGCAGTGTGATTTATCTCAGCAACACTTTGTTAGAGGAAGTAGCAAGTATCCTCAAAAACATTGTTTTCATATAGGGTAAACGTACCTATTAAGTAGGGCTGTCGCGATAACCGCAATATCGCAATACCGTGCTATTCACGCGCATAACCGCAGAGGAATGCAACAACCGCAGCAACCGCCATATTTCCTTTTTTTTTTCCGTAAGGTTATGCCCTTCTTGTTTTATACTTAGTGCATATGTACTGGATATTAGTAATGATAACAATGTGTACCATGCTGATTTGTACAGAGGCTCAGTAAATTTGCACTTAACAAGCCTAAACAGACAGCGAATGAGAGAGATCATCAACTGATCGCGTGCGATTACCTGAGATCATCGACTGATCGTGTGCGCAACGCTCCCGGTGAGTTCAGCATCTGCCGTCTCTCAAAATGAGGACATAAATACATGAACAACATCTCCAGAACTGCTCTGAGAGTAACTTCACGAGTATTTTACCGTTTCATTGGAGTAAAACTAGCGTCACACAGAACTGTAAAGGTATTCACGGCAACCCGTCAAAATAAAAGTTCGGTATAACTTGCAGTACTGCTACTACTAGGCTACTACTAAAATTATTTAAACTTTCTTTTTTTTAAGTAATGATCAAACAACATTTCTTCCATGTTTTAATTTTAATAGTAAATCCCCTTTGTTTGCCTAAATAAATAAATAAATTTTGATTTTCAATAATTTTAAGATAAATGAAATTAATGTTTTATGCCTTCTTTTAATAACTAGACACCACAGAATTTCTGAGGAAAAAGAAAACATTTCATAACGCTATTTTAAGAATAAGTTTGAATAAATTAAGTTGTTTTTATGGTTATATTTATTTTATGTTCATATAATTAGACATGCTACAACACAGAATTTGGTAACAATAAACATATGGTGAAAGAAAATAAAACATTTCATAGAGCCCTAAACATGTTAAACTTTTAATAAACTAATGTGAAGTTGTATAAGTTTCATGATTTTAATTAATTAGACATGCTTTTTATTAATGTAATCTTAAAAATGTAATTTAACAATTAAAAAGGATTCCAGATCATATTCCATATGATAGTAAGAAGAATTCATGTAAGGTTGTAAGAAAATGTTTTATTTTCTAGACACTTTACGTGGATAAATGTATATTGGCAAAGCGATGTGGACCAGGAGACTATAATGTTTAACAACCTATATATATGTTTATGGTATATGGTATTTGTTATTTTGTTGTTGTTTTTGTTAACATTTGTTTTGTAAAATGTAACTTATAATTGTCTCTTTTGTCATAAAAAGTATGGTTTACCTAGTTGTGGGTTAAAAGTGTTCCAGATCATATTCCATATGATAGTAAGAAGAATTCATGTAAGGTTGTAAGAAAATGTTTTATTTTCTAGACACTTTACGTGGATAAATGTATATTGGATCAAAGCGATGTGGACCAGGAGACTATAAAGTGTTTAACAACCTAATGTTATGTTTATGTTCACCTATACTACAAAAGGGCTTTTAGTATATTTGTTGTATTTGTTGTTGTATTTAATTTCATTTGTTTTTGTAAAATGTAACTTTATAATTGTCATCTTTTAAAATCATATAATTATTATAACACCTAAAATACGTTGTGGGTAAAAAGTGTTGGTTTTAGCCAGTTAAGGTGTGGGTACATTGTGTGCACATGATCAGGATGGTACCACCTCCGCCTCATTTTGAGCCAGGAAAAACCCTGTATATCTATACACCTTTCACTTTTTAAGACTAAAACAAAAGATGGATTCATTGTTATTCTTAATTAAAAAGCACAACAACAATAAAACAGTAGGTTACAATGACAAACTAGCTTACATAACATTTATTAACAAAAACGAATAAGACGAGGCATGGCATAGGACAGATCACATGCTGTATTATACCGACTAATACATAACAGAATGTTTAGCAAACACTGAGGAATCAAATAAATAATAATATAAAAAAATAAGGAAAGCCTCCATAGCGTAACGTGAGGTAAACTGCAAAGATAACAAGCTTTTCAAAACGAAAACAAAAAGAAAGGTCAAACTTAAACTGGCTGTCGCTGACAGGACTTGCATGTTTTCTCTACAAGAATACCAACATGTTCACCTTCTCTGGTTTAACCCTTTAGAGGTTTTTTTTTTTAGCGGTTTTGACTTTTACTTTAGTTTGAAAACATGACAAATCCTCCGACCTTTGAATTTCATAATATTCAGCGTAGATATTAAATTGATGTTTGAACTTATTTGCGTGCCTCATTCCAAATGGACGCAACAATAAAACAGGCTAAATTATTACTATATTACTATCCTATATAGAGTGAAAGTAGCACTTTTTGAATGTAATATTCAGGAAATAATAGATATTGAATGGATGTTTGAGCGCACGCTGCTCCCGCTCTGCATATTACGCGCCGCTTCTGCGCTGCCTCTACGCGTGCGGTGTGAAACGGGTGTAAACCAGGCTCTACTGAAGCACTCGCGCTGAAAGCGCCTCTCTTTACGTGATCAGTGAAATCTTTCTCCTGCTACAATGTGCTGCGGCTGGCAGCGCTTTGGCGCTGTATGAAGAGCAGCGCAGACCATGCACTGGCACAAGTGCGACCACGTAAATAGGAACTAATTTTGGTCTAGCACACTCTCAAAAAATGGTCAAATGCACCAATGCGACGTTTGTCGCAAGTTAGAGGGTTAAGCAGCGGTCTTTTACTTTAGTTTGAAAACCAAATTCCGACCTTCGCGCTGACGCGGCGAGTGAAAGCACAATGGGCGCGCACTTCCCGCTGTACCGCCGCTTCTGCGCTGCCTCTACGCGTGCGGTGTGAAAATATATATTTTTACGTGAATGAAATCTTTCTCCTGCTATTCTGCGGCTTCGCTGTACATGAAGAGCAGCGCAGACCATGCACTGGCACAAGTGCGACCACGTTTTCCGCACACTTAAAATGGTCGCAAACACTTTAGTTCTGTTTTTTTTGTGAATTTTTAATAAAACATATTCTTTACATTTTTTCCTTAAAATAAACAAGAATTTTTAATAAAACATTATGTGAGCTTAATGGGAACAGGGGTGTGCTTAAAGGGTACAGAAATGTACCCATTAAGCACAGACAGACTTTTTGAATTTAATGATGTATATCTTAATTGAAATGCTTTGTCATTTTTTGACATATTTTGTCATAATTTTTTTTTTTTTTTTAATTGTGTGAGAGATTAATATTTTATTTTAACAACTTTTTGTACTGAAACCAATATCTTGTGCACTAAAAATGTCTCGATGTAGATTTTGGTGAGCTGAGATGCTTTGGTACGTTTACCTATTCTAGTATACGCACATGAGGTCTTAAAGTGAAAACAGCCTAAACTGCTGCTGTCTGTGTAATTAAAGCGTTAATTTATCACTGGCAAGATGGGGTCTTAATAAAAGTTGTCTGTCTATGCAGTAAATTCATTTTTTGTGACTAAAGAAAACAGAGATAGAGCATATCTATCATGATAATATAGGCTATAACTCAACAACACAGCAGTAGCTAGCTCGAACGGCTACCGAAAAAAATGGGTCAGAAGCTCTGGGTAACATCCTTGGTCCCAGGCATGAGGCTACACCAAAGGAATCTTCAGTTAAAACACTAACATATTGCTCCCGATCGTGACAGGAGAAAGATCATAAAAAGGCCAATGTGCATTAGGAACATAGTCCAGGCCTGTTTTGTGCCTCCTCCCATCGCCATACGAGTCCAGCCATTCTGATGGCAAGAAAAGAAAAGCTACATCAAAGGGAAACTGCTGCACAAATTCGAAAGGATAATTAAGAATCGCTATAAAGGAACTGGCAAGGGAAATCAGACAGGCTTTGCATATCTAACAGGCATAATCAGAGTGGATAAAAATACCACCAAGTCATTCTGTTTTGCTTCGGGTGCACAGGTCAAAGGCATCCTTTCTTCTTTCCCAAGTCGATCCCCATTGAAGCTGGCCAAGAGACAAGGAACACACAGCCAAAGCCCACTGAACCGCAAGCATCAGGGACAAACTACTCTTCAACATTCCCAAAACATTCAAGTATTATACTCAGCAGAAGTCATTAGATTCAGAAGCAGCTAACAAAATCTGGAACAGCGGAGGTGATGTCTTGTGTTAGATACAAGAAAAATCCTTCTTTTTTTTACTACATGCTATAAATCTGCCATAACAGGAGGACTTTCAAACCAAAACCCTTTAACAGCTAATACTGAGGAGAAGCAGCCACAGACACAAAAATGAAAGGTTTATCGAGTGCAAAGCAATAATGCCTCATGCACACAGCTTAATTGGTTTGGCTCCGTCTGTTCAGACAAGCCTGGTTGGGAAACATTCCGAGTGGTTAGGAGGGACCTTTACGCCTCCAGAGATGCCATAAACGCACCTATAGGATTAGTGAGTGAAATATGCCTTTTAAAAAGACAAGGAAGTGGGGAAATCCACAGCGAAGACACTTTAAACTTCTTGAGGAGCAAATACAAATATTTTTACTTTCAATTTCAGGCTATTGCTCAAGACGACACATTTCTGGTACACAATCACCTTGAGCATATGCCAGAGGTTTCTATAGAACCTGAGTTAAAAAAAAAAGTTTAAGCCATGAACCAAGCCAATTAGCTATAAAGTGAATCACAACTTTACAAACTTTAATTTGAAGCATATAAAGTATCTGAAAATCAGTAAAAAGTCAAAGGTCATGACTGTGCATTTATCAGAAAGAACTGCAATCCCATGAAGCATTGCGAATGGCACAATTGAACTGATGGAAACGTATAGAACTATTGAGTTATAGATGTTAATAATATAGAAACCATATGTTTCTACTTTTATTGCAAAAAAATTGCATATTACACATACAAATATTTTAGTAATTTGAGAACATAAGCAGACTGACTACATAATATGCAGTGCTTCATTGGAGTGGGTGAGTGCGATTTACTAAGCTAGTTGAAATAATGTGGGCTGATGGTTTCAACAACCTCGCAACAACCTTGTAGCTCGAAGGTCTGTCTTTAAAGGTTATTGTTCAAAATCAATTGCCCTATGAAAAGAATGAATCAGAACCTGATTGTTGCACTCTATTATTCTTTTGAATTGTTGTGACACATTTAACCTACTAACCTGCATTTGTCAATTACAGTTAGCCAATTAGCAGCCACTTTTATCCAAAAAGACTAACAAATTAAGAAAAACACAAGCAATTTATCACACTTAAACCAGTACTTCGAAAACTAGAGCAGACATTTGTGGAAAGGTAAAGAAAAGGAAACTATCTGCCCTGCCTTTAACACTTTAGCCTTTAAACCTCAGTTACATTTCTATTGTGTGAAGTATGATTTCATTTCGAGGATTATAATAGAGACAATATAATCACACACAATACAAACAGGCAAAACAATGTCAAACAATTCAGTTTTAAAAAGATTTTAAAAACAAAACACATTCACGGCAAAATATATCATTATGGTACATGAACAACTTTTGAAAGTGAAACTATAAAAATGATTTTCTCTTTCTTGCACAACACTCACACTTTACTTTCCCTGTATGCCAAATTGCCAATAAAAGTTTTATCTTATAGACACTGCACTGTTTGTGGACAGTCACACATATTATGATGTGGAAGTTAAAGGGACAATTCACCCAAAAATGAAAGTTAGGAACACTAACACTTTCATTTTAATTTTGGGTGAATAAAACTAGGCTACCGGTGTGTCATTCCCTTTGACACATGTTATAAATTGAATACATTAACTGTGGCTTTTCACGATCAAGTTACTAAGCTAATTAAATGTAGTTTCACTTTAACTTTAAATAAATCATTACCACCCTGTCAAATAAATCAGTAACAGCTCAATTAACTCTGGTTGTGTTTTAAAACCTAGTGAGCTGCCTAAAAAGACCGCATTTTTAGGCATAACAGGCACCATCAAACAAATTTATAATGTACAAAAAAGCTATCTAGGAAGGCAGCTAATTGGTTTTATGACAGAGCCTATGACTTACACTTCCGATATTTAAATACCTTAACGTAATAGTTAATGTAAGATACTTTTGCCTCACGTCTCCGGTTGTAATCAAAAGTTTTACTTGTCTAAACACAAATAGGAGGGTGGGAAGTGGCCCACTTGCTTGTGATTGAGGGGAATGTGGAGGTTGGCAGCTAACACTGACTGCATCGGAGTTGAAAATAAACACGTAATCTACGTTGAAGAGCTAAAGAGCGGTGTAAAATGGTCAGATCATGACAGTTTCGCTCGGAGAAGTAATCTGCCCAGCGCTGCATGTGAAGTCCCCCTCATTACATTTGCTGCCAGGCTAGCTCGCACCAAAGCTGTCACGGAATGCTAACAAGTTAGCCGGTTAGCGACATGTACTTAGAAGCGTCCGGTATAACCGCGTCAAATACAACAACCATGACGTCTGAGCGAACATAAAGCGCAATTAAAAATATCACGTCTCACCTTCTCCGATCAAACGTCGCCCATTCCTCTGCACAGCGACTCGCTTTAGCTCCAGCCTGGCCTCCTCCTTCACCAGCTGTGCTCCTCAGCCGTTGCTATTTTTCCAGCTCTCTACCCAACCGGAAGTGGACGCGTGCTGTCTCCAGGGGACGCGCTGTGTCTCTCGAGTTTCTTGACGCGCGGTCAGGGAAATCGCTCGGTAGATGCTATAGAGATCAGCGGTAAGGCTCGCTCCCTTCCCTTCCACTTTTCGGTACAAGGGTCAGGCAGTGTATGTTTAAGGATGTTAGCTTTGTTGCAATAATTTCAGTGAAGGGTATCCATAATTCACTTCCGTGAATACCTACTAAACCAGATTTTGGGGCCGGTTTATAAATCATTAAAGGACCATAAAGTCTACTTACTAATACATACCTCTTCTTAAAAATTAAAAAAAAAAAAAAAAAAAAAAAAAAAAAAAAAAAATATATATATATATATATATATATATATATTAGTAAATTATAAAATTAATATATAATAAAAAAATAATTTTAATAATAATGAGAATAAACATTATTGTTAATTATAATTATTTATTATAATATAAATATTGTTAATTGTTTATTTTACAAATATAATAATTATGAACTTATAAAATAAAACAATAAAAATAAATAATAATAATTATAATTATAATACTAATATAATAAATACAACTATGCATTATGGATTAGAAGAGAAATAGCTTTATTGATTTCAGAATAATTTAACATGAACTAACAATTTGAAAATGTATTTATTTATTTATTTTATTTGTTTATTTTATTTATTTTCATTTTGGTACCTTTTATAGAAAAATGTAAAACAATATAACATATTCATTCAATACTGTATTTTAGATAAAACACATATAGCATGTGGGAGAATAATTGACCTGCTTAACCTGCTTAAGCCTAACCTTTTTGAATTTTAAAAAGTCTAAACTCGTATTTAAACATAAACATAAAATGTCATCATCAAACTCATAATAACGCATGTGCATCCTCCAGCTGGCCAGTTTCGAGCTGTTTTACTATATCCAACAGCAGAGGGCGCCATAGGCTAAATTAACAAGAGGACAAAAAGAGAAGACGTCTGTTCACATTGTTCAGTAAACAACAACCGTGATTATAAAGGCTACTCTATATAGGCATAAATTATGCTATATAATCATCTCTATAATATGATGTAGAACAATGACAAAATAACGTATTACATAGGCTACAGTATTTACTATTTTGAATACTCTGTTCTGCAGCACTGTAACATCGCATTTATGTCAGTCGACAAGACGTTGTTTCTGCTGGATGCAAAATTAGAAGAACCTTTGGTAAGTGTTTACAACCAAGTTTTTATTTTTAAGTTCTCTTTACTGAAGCCCCAAAACCAGTCATTTTCAGTCATAGAACTCAAAAGCTCTGCGCAGCATAATGGTTCTTTGCTGAACCCAAGGTGCTGGAAAGGACCGCTGAAGAACCTTTAATTACATTAACATTAAAATTACATATGACCATTCCAAAAAAAAAAATAATAATAATAATTATCTGTATCAATTTGCTAAACTTTATAATTTCATAGACATGTCATGCTTCAAAACCTCTGATTCATTTACATCATTCATTTACATAGTCTCAAGTGCTACATTTAGAAGGATATATTTGGAAATGAACCAATGTATGCAAAGAGGTCTGTTTGAAATTCCACAGATGTGTTCATTTATGTGTTTATTTGCTGGAAGTAAATATTTAAACTACAAATACAGGATCCTTTGAGCACATTTGGTGCATTCTATAATCATATCAAGTTTACAGATTGAATATTGGACTGAATTACTGTCATTTACAGTTTGTCCTGAAATATTTGACATTTTACACACATTCAAACATTATTACCTGTTAAAATATTTACACATGCCATTTCACTCACATGATCATACTGCAACCAATCACATGCTTTATTTGGCCTTTTCTTTTGCTTCAAAATATTGTAGTTTTTGCATTAAATATACAGTGCGGCGTAAATCATTTTGGCCCTCAGATGTCTAAAAAACTACTGGTGGTAATTTCAACAAAAATATGATATAGTTAATGTAACTAAAAACATTCAGTACTTAAAGTCTCTAAAGCAGCACCATTGTTCCTCCCACTGCAGCATAATGAGGTATTATGTTTAGATTTTTTTTCACTTTTTTCCACTTCAGCCGAGAAAGAATGTTATCCACAATGAGCTTTTTTCATCATCTTATTTGAGGGACAGCTTGGCCTCAGAAACGAATATCTGACCTAATCTGAGTGCAGGTGGGTGACCGGTGTAAGGAGCAAAATCGCTTTGTCATCGCACGTGCTCTTGAGCGCGGCTCATGTTCAACAAGTCTCTCTTCTATTCTCTGACAGTAAGATAATTCGCCCATTTTTTTCTCCCATGCCCCCCCCCCCATTAAAGAACCACACACATACACATATACACACAAACACAAAAAAATACATAGCCACAGGTATGGGGTGATTAGAAATGGTTTTGTTGACCCCAAGGGGTGATGGTGATATTGATAACATTTTCAAACAGTCTCGCTCATCAAAAGGTTTCCTGTTGAAGTTGTAATCTTCCTTGAAATAGGGCTTTGTTAGCCACCGCGCAATTCACTTGACCGAGAATTCCTCGGCAGTAAGCTAATGGGGATGATTTTGAGCGGGGTCGGCGTTGGGGATCAGAGCTGGGGACCCGATCGGGGTGGCCCTGGAGCTCAGAGGTGCCTTGCGGCGATTTGTAGTCCAGGTGACTTTGCAAATTCCCCTCCTTCTTAAGACAGGCCTACCTGGATGATTATTTTCTAGACTTTCCCAAGTCTGCATATCAGGGATCAAAAAAAACTAATTAAGTATGTGATTAAAATGCCTAGTCGACATTATTTGACTCAAAAAACACTATTGTTTAAAAGTTTGGAGGCTTTGAATGAAAGTAATACTTTTATTCAGTAACATTATATTAATCAAAAGTGACAGTAAAGACATTTCTAATGTTACAAAAGATTTCTACTTTACATGAAAGGTGTTCTTTTAAACTATCTATTGTAAATGTATCACAGTTTACACTAAAAATATTAAGCAGCACACACTATTAAGCAGCACAAAAACACTATTGTTTAAAAGTTTGTAGGCTTTAAATGAAAGTAATATTTTTCAGTAAGGATACATTATATTAATCAAAAGTGAAAGTAAAGACATTTCTAATGTTACAAAAGATTTCTACTTCACATAAAAGGTGTTCTTTTGAACTATCTATTATAAATGTATCACAGTTTACACTAAAAATATCAAGCAGCACACACAAGTTGTAAATAAAACAAAAGAAAAGAAAATACCATTTCATTTGTATTTACTTTAAAATAAATCTCATTTAATTCATTGTTTCATGTTGTAACTGTTTGTGAAATTTATTAGCAATTTCTGAGTGAAAATTGCTAGTAAATTTCTTTTTTTTTCATTGCCATTTTTTTTCAACATTGCGAATAATAAGAAATATTTCTTGAGCAGCAAATCAGCATATTAGAATGATTTCTGAAGGATCATGTGACACTGAAGACTGCTGCAAATTCAGCTTTGCCATCACAGGAATAAATTACATTTTTAAATATATTTAAAACAGAAAAGTATTATTTTAAATAGTAATAATATTTCAGATGTTTTTATTTTTGATAAAATGAAAGCAGCCTTGGTGAACATAAGAGATTTTGAATGGTACAACTGTATTTATTTTCACTGATGCAACTATTGATTGTATCAGTCAATAAATCAACCAAGAGATTGATGTTGGTCATTACTAATGTGATTTATACATCAAAAATCTATACTTTGCTCCTTCGAAACACACAAAAAACGATTTTATACGTAACCGTGCCAATGATAGATCAAAAAGTCCCGTGATGATGGATGGTCTGCCGTTGATAGCTGCAGATAGAGATCAGAGTACCTCAGGTTTACAGGTGCACTGCATTCTTGGCCAGCCAGCGCTGTGTCACAGGTGAATGTCACTGCAGGGTGTTAACTGATCTTTAGATTTCTTCAAAAGCCAAGCTTGACCCTCAGATAAAGATATTATACTGAAGGAATTCAGACATTTTCTAATACAAATTAAGACACTGGTTTGTGTTATACTACCAACATTTTAGTAACACACTATGTTCAAAGCTGGAAAGTGAGTTGAAATAGTAAAGCTATTTTTCCTATAGGCTACTAACTTACATGAATTGGCCATTGTTTTTTTGTATGTGCTCCAGGAGTCCAGAAATACCTTGGCTGTCAGCACTGGGACAGAACAATAGCCTCCCAGTCCTGTAAAACCCAGGATCACTGAGGGAGAACATACTTTCCAATAGCAGGTGTTTGAGTCTGTCAGTACCTGCTCCTCACCACGACTGCCGGTGAAAGGCTCGGGTTGTCCAGGTGTGCATGTGCATGTGTGTGTGTGCGGGACTTATTCCTCTAAGGTTTCTATTTGGCAAAGCTGGGGATTGAAACATACTATATAGCGATCAGATTGTTGAGCATGTTCATATCTCACGTTTTGTCAGTGTAATTCACACATTTACAAAGGCACTGCTTTTAAAAATGTTTTCACATCCTTTGTGCTTAGGGTTGCTGAATGCATTTTTGTTATTTGAAAAAGCAAAACATATCTGTTTCTCAAATCATTTTCTCAGAGTGTTTTTGTGCTAAAAAGAACAGTGTTTATTTAGCTGGAAAACTCAATTTTCTTCATTTCAAACTTCCTCCCTGGACACATTTCAGTGTGTTCATAAAGCCACTTACAATCCCACAAACCAACATCCTCGGTCACTTGCGAGCCACGGTGCTTTTATTAATATGAGCAAAAGACTAATTATTTGGAGTTAGTATTTTATAAAGGCTGAGAAGCACAATAAAAGTTTAAAACTGACATAATCATGTAAGAGTTTGTGATGTAATTCTGAAACTTTAATTTCATATCACACTTAGTCCATAGAAGCAAATTATATTCTCATAGGCAGTTATACATATGTGTGTAATGATCGGCCTGCTCAAACTCCCATCTGTAGTTCATTGTCTCTTCTCTTGATAATTTTACACCTAATCACCACTTCTGCACCCAAATATAGCGAGCTCTAATGACAGATGATAATCATGCAATATATGCCTGAAGCATATTGATGCGAGGTTTCCCACACAGAAACACTGTGGTGATTGAATTTAAGAAATAAAGCACTCTCATTTGGCACCCAGTGGGTGATCAGAGTTATTCGGCTTTTGCGTTTAATAACATTTGCAAAAGGCGACGATGGTAGATAAACATAACCATTAGACTGTCACAGTTTGTATTCAGCCGTCTTCACAAAGTATTATTTTTCCTATTGAATACCTTAATATAAGATTTTGAAATGTTATACATATATATATATATATATATATATATATATAGATCGATAGAGAGAGAGAGAGAGACGATAGATACTTTTTTCTAAATCTTACAATAAGGTGTGTGTGTATATATATATATATATATATATATATATAGACAGTACAATGTTTTTCTAAGTCTTACAATAATATGTATGTGTATATATATATATACAGTATATATATAAATATGTGTGTGTGTGTGTGTGTGTGTGTATGTATATATACACACACACACACCTTATTGTAAGATTTAGAAAAATATATATTTTCAGATTTATGTTAAATGCATTTGAAAAAGTAAAAAAATAACTAATTACTAACACATAGCTTTAGTTCCTCAAAGATTTTCAGTCTAAATATATTAATGTCCAAAATATATTGTAAAAAAAAATATTACGGCATTTATATTTTACCCAAAAAAAATAAAAACTTTTATTTATATTTTACAAATTTATATTTTAGATTGTATTTTGTTTTCTTAACACTATAATGTTTAAAGGCATGTTTTAAAATAAAACAAACTTAATATTCTCTATCATTATTTTTAAAAGAACAATCTTTTCATTGATGAAGTAAAAGCCAGAGCACTCGTTTTTGCTTTTGCTTTTTTTTGTGCTCTACACAATGTACAAGGAACAAAAAAGGTTAAATGAAAAGAACAATCATGAGATTTTATATCCTCTCCACAGAGATGCATTATCACATTGCAGTTGCCTAAGAAATTAAGCCAAATTGTGGATATAATGGCTGAGGCTTGAGAGAACACAACGTGGGGGCCTGAACGGGGGGAGAGTGGATGAGTGATTCCTGGCACAAGCGGAGAGAAAAGAGAGAAAGAAGGAGACAGAAAGAGTAAGAGCGAGAGAAGTATACTGACTGGTGCTTAGTTCGAATGAAAGCTCCTGCTTTGCGGACCAGAGATCAAAACTGAAGGGGCCGGTCTAGGTCTTCACCTGGGCCCTTTGTCATTGATAAGTCTGTCATCCCTGCTGATATTGGAGCAGTAATGGCAACCGATGATTAGCCCACTCCTGAGCCATTAACCACATTTCTTATCCCTCTGCTCATGCTCCGCAGGGGAAAGACACAAAGAGATCCTTTATAGCCCTTCAGCCTTAAACTCCAAGGCCGCGTCCACCTGACCTGAAAGGCACAACTGTTACGTCCCTTCACCGGATCGCAAAAGAAGAAGAAGAAGTCTGGGACCAGATACATGTCAAAGGTCACGGCGTGGTGCTACGCCAAATCAGGGGGTTCTGAGTGACCGGCTCGCTGAAAGAGTGCCACCAAGAAAATTACACAAAATTGTCTGTTTTGTCAACATTTCATCGGTAGATTTGCACAAGAAAAAGACCCTCCGCTCGCCCTCAGACAGCTAGAGGGATTGAGCTTGTCAGAATTTGACTGACAAACAAATCTCCTCATTATTTCTGTTTCTATCCTCCCTCAGTACGCCTCTTAACCGCCGATATTTAATATGATCTCTTTTTAATGATCCTTAAGTGGCTGAAATTACATCCCCCGAAAAACATGTAAGGTTTGATGGAGGTATTTGAGTTATGGAGCCTCGACTAAAAAAAAAGAAAAGAAAGAAAGAGAAGAAATTTGTCTCGGTGGATCATTATATAACTGAGGAACTGCACAACAGAAAATAGTATTGGTAACTACTTTTGCAGCATCAACACATGGCAGTTCACCTCTAGCCTTCGAGATGTTTTCTTCAACTTTCATGGACCCTAAAAGCCTTTACTGAAAAAAGTTTGCCGTGGCCTGGGTTAATCCTGTAAAAATATTTCTCCAAACGCAAGTACCTCGGTATGTGTCTCAGACACTGTCTGCTCCCAGGATTTAAACTTCCTGTTTGTAAAGGACGCAGCAGGAAGTGTCTTGACTTTTCACACACCTCTTCAGGGTGCTGACCGCTCACTTTAAATCACCTCCACTAGTCATGTCATGCTTGTGTGCTGTTCATGATAAACTGCCTGGTATGTGATGCCTTGGTTACATCTGACAAATCTGGCTTACAAGATACAGAGGGTTCAAATATCTGAGACCACCAGTGAAAATGCTGTCATTTTTCTAACTTAATACAATTCAAATTCCTCTCATACTTTCATAATATTATTTCAGTCATTTTTTTTTCAAATAGTGGAGAATTTGAATAGTTTTTCCCTGTTTTTTCCCCTCGAAGTCCTTAAACTTTGTTTATTTGCAAGTTTAAATTAGATTTTGAATCCCAATTTCTCAGATTTGTTATTTACTCCTGAACTTTTTACCCCGTTAAGCATATATACAAAATCATAATTTGCTGTTCCACGAATTAAAGCCTTAAACGGTCTTAGTGTTGAAAAAAAAATTAATAGAAATATATAAAGTCATGGCATTAAATGTTGTCTGCACTGAAAAAATTAAATAAAAAATGATATATATATATACAGTATATATATATATATCTTCGTCAGTATTTTTGTCTTGTTTTCTAGTAGGCCTACAAATACACAAAATGAAGCAAAATTAAGATAAATCATGTTTTATGAGAAATTAAAATGAAAACAAATATCTGTCAATGTTGTATGAAAACTTGTTTTCCCTTTGAATTAAGCAGATTTTTCTGAGCCCCTAGGCAGATTTTTAGCCTTTTTTAAATCATAAATTCACTTCATTTGTAAATATTTCTCAGAAAACAAGACTTCTTATAATGTTGTTTTTGTATCTTGATCAGAATGTATTTTCCATATTCTTGTTAAGCTTTTATTTATTTATTGAAAACGTAATTAAAAAGTAATGGAGATTGGTTGTAAGATGTATTTTCAAACTTTGAAGTGCTGCTAAGAAAACTCATTGTTAATTTATTCTTTAGATTTTCTTTAATTGGTCTTTGAAAGGTCTTTAAAAGGTCTTCAATTTACCTTAATAAAACATGCAGAAATCATATTCACATGCAAAAAATATAATAGAAATGTACTTTGAGGATACAAGAGAATACATGTTGGGTAATATAATAAATAATAATTACATTTAGAATGAAAGTGTCAGGGTTTTGGACTCTCTGTTCTTTGTTTTTCCCCTGTCCTTCCTGAGTTTCCTTATATGGTTATTTTCCTGTTCTAGTTAAGTTGATTTGATGATTCCTAGCACCTGTTTTAGTTCTCCTTGATTACTTCCCATGTGTTTGTAAGTCCTGAGTTTTCCCTTAGTGTTTGTTCTTTCTACTTTGTTGCTGGTCTTTGTGTACCCTACGTTTTGTTTATATTAAAAGTCATTTCCACATTTAAGTTGCGACTCCTGCGTTCTCCCTACCTCCACGAGACGTGACAGAAAGTATATTTTAAAAATATGAGGGATTATAAGTAACTAAAATTATCAAAATATATTTATGTAAACATGTATTAAAATCTAATTTAGCAATTTATTTTTGAATATTTTCAAATGCATTTAAATTTATCTGAAAATGTATTTTTGCATTATGAAATTCCAAGCACTATCTTATGACTCAAGCCAAATAATCAGCAAGAACAAGTACTCTGCTGAAGAAATTGTTCAAGACTATGCAACACACAACCTTTCCATGCTTTCCAGTCAAAAACAGATCAAGATCCTACAGAAGAACTGTTTCTCTCACCCCCAAGCGGGTCTGTGTCTATGCTGCTGGATGAGAAGCAGGGCAAAATATCTTTCACAACCTCAGGAATAAGATGGCGGCTCTTGATAAGATCTGGTAATGCTGTAACATGAAATTATGGAAAGGCAAAATTGTAATTTTCTAAATAAGCACCTGTGATCTTGCATGAAAGCCTGAAAGCCCCTCATTTATAGGCTCAATCTGCCGACAGCAAAAAAGAGAAGGAGATAAAGAAAGAGCGGGAGGGGGGTTTACACAGAGCAGCAGCCCGGAGCAGTAATATCTCAGTCATGAAGGGTCAGCGCTTGGGAGCAGACACTGAGCTCAGGTGCTCGCCTCAGAGAATTCAAACCCCTTTGGACTGTACTTCTCATAACCCAGCTAGACCAAGTTTAACCAGGCCTGCATGACCTATAGCTGTGCTCACTCACGGTTCATTCAGGTGAAGTAACTGGTGGATGCCCACAGCTGTGTAATGCAAGTTAACCTTTGCACCTGACTGAATCAACCTTTGACCTTTGGTGGTGCCATGGCATTTTAATGAGAGTGGGCTTTTTTGTAGTATTAGTTTCATAATAAAAGTAATGATTTTCTATAAAATGCTTTAAAATCAATGACTACAGGTCAAAAGTTCCTTTATTTTATATGAGCTAGCTATAATATATATATATATATATATATTAATCATGCATATTTACACTATTGTTTTTATGGAACCTATTCAACATCAACATACAAAAAATACAATAATAATAACAACAACAAAGAGTATTATATTATTATTATTTTTTATATAAAATTAAACAATTCAAAAAAGAAATATTATTACAGCAAATCAGCAACACTACTCTTGTACTGTAAAATTAAAAATACAGTATTTAATTCTTATTATTTTTTATTTTACAGAAAAACAGTAAAATTAAGATATTATAAACAATAATCTCACGATTTTCTTTAAAACTGCTTTGAAATAATGTCTTTTGTGAGTGCAATACAAATAAATTTGACGACATAAAATTACAGTAGAAACAGTTTTCACTCAGAAATTGCTATTAAATGTTACAAACAATTACAAAGTAACAGCAAGTAACACAAAATGTGAAATTTATAAGTGGAAAAAACGAAAATAGTATTTTCTTGTAAAATGTATACTCCAATAATCTTTATTTACAACTTTTTAAAAGGTATAATATTCATGATTTATTTTTTTTTTTATTTATTTTTTTGCTTTCAAACATTAAACCACAGAGCTGTTATTTTGACAGAAATTCTCAGGAACAATATTAAATGTTTCATTTTATAAATTCAGGAAGATGGTTGGCACATGTGTTTTCAAATTATTCACATTATTCATTACATGACTAATAACAAAAAAGTTGAACATCAACAAGAACAAGTAACAACAACAACAAATAAGCTGGAAATTCCGACTTTTGGTTTGGAAAGAAAAGGAAAGGAAAAGAAAAGAATGCAGCATTCTCCATATCCATTATCCTTAATGATGTCATACTCAACAGCTGGCCAATTAGCAGCTGAGAATACAAATGATGCGTTGACTCTGAGCGCGACCCTGTTTCCTGTCTGAGGATAAGCTGGGTTAAAACTACATTTTCAGTTTATTTGTGATAATGTCATGTTGTTTGGCTCTTCAGCGGTGCAGCGAGCCGGCAGGTCCACCACAGATTCCCAAACCCTGCCATTGTGGGTTAAGACTTCTGCCAAGCTAAGACAGCTAGCAGTTGACACCTCATAGAGCAAAGGGGGGCAACCTACGCTCCTCTGGTCCGGCTGCTCCGCTTCACCTAATTACCTTCCGATTACGCTGACAAATTCTCTATTTCCGTTCCTAAATGGAGGCTCTGGCAACAGCTCTTCCTGTGGTGGTTAATGTTCCCTACCCATTCGTTTCATTTTCCAATCTCTATAAACATAATCCTCAACACCGGCAAAGTGGCCAGCGAGTAACACCTCACCTCCACAGCTACCCCGACCCCCCTGGGACGGGCCCGACACGGCCAGCCGGGAGAGAGCGGGTCGGCCGCTCTGCTCGTGTAGAGAAAGGAAGAGAAAGGGTATTGTGCTCCTACCAATGTGTTCCCTTCTCATCTGGATAGTTTCCTCATCACCTCTTTAAATCTTAAAGTGTTTGGCATGAAGCCTGAGCCGGGTTCTCCTGAGGCTTTCTACCATGAGCATTCGGGGTCAGTTGCCGCCGTAAATCTCACGATTCTTTTGCTTTTGAGCGGAATCGTTCACGGAACCGTATGTGGAATACAAATACATTTTCCCTTCTGTTTAATTGCTCGGTTTCTTCACGATGCCAATGGATGAAATCATTTTTATGCCACTTTGAATATCTCAGTAAATATGTATGAATTTTATTTCGACTATATAGCTCCCTGCACATTAGGCTTGTCAGTCTCCCATAGGCTATGATGTTTTAGGTCTTTAATAAAGAAAGTGCACTGCCATTTAATTGGCTCCCTGTGGAAGGGACCTGACTGCGAAAGCCACTTGGCAAAAGGTTCATACGAACGGCGAGAAATGTGATAATGAAAGGCCTTCAGACGTGTGGAGAATTTCCACACACGATCATGCCAACAGTACAGATGCGGTAAGCGTCATGCGTTAACTTGGATTACCCAGAACCATCTTCCATTTCTCCCAATACTGTTTCTCCCAATATGATGTGTGAGTTGTTAAAGGCTCCTCATAAACCCGAGATGAACGCCAGTCTCCTGCTTTTAAATGGGGCTTTTCTGGAGGCGAAATGATGGCAGACGTTTTTTTCACACTTCATTCAAGAGCAATGCAATAAGTGACATGACCGTGGCCCCGACCAAGGCTCAAAAAGTCATGGCCTTTACCGTGTCTGTCTGTGTCCCTTAGCCCCTCCCACTGATGTGGGATCTCAACTTTGGTTTCTTAAATAAAACAGACACATGTCCGTGTGGACACAGCTGAGCCAGAAATACATTCTTGGGCCCCTTATAAAGAACACAAAGGGAAAAACACTGGAGGTATGGGTCAAACAGGTGGATGACGGTGCTGTGGAAATACTTGCACATACTTGACTGGAACACAGAGATCCCTGCACTTTTGTTATTACATCTGGAAGAATTAATGTGCGATTGCTGTTCGCTACGGAACCACAAGGAGGCAAAGTTAAGGCAAAAAGTTAAAAGATATACAGATAAACAGACAGACAGATGTGTTTCCTGTTCATTTTTCATGATATTTAAGAGCAAAGTCTTAATGACATATCTTACTCTGTAGGAAGGTTAAAGCAAAATCCACTTATTTATGTATACACATCAAAGTTAGTGATGATTCAAGAGGGGCAGAAGTTCAAAACAATATTTACAAGCAGTGTGTGTGATTAAAAGCATAATTCAATTAGTCAGGGACTCACCCCTCTTTGGGTCAAAGTTCAGATTGTCAGCGGAAGGATACAGCGGATGTTTCTGCTAAATTAAACTGATTTATAATCACTGATAATGACCTGAAATCTGAACTAACGCTAATATAAATATTTATAAAATGTATATATTATATTATATATTGGTTTTTATATATCATATATTTTTTAAATTAAATATTAATTACAGTAATAATTATACTAAGAATATAACAAAATGTAAACTATTATTGCTTACAATTTTTTAGCTATAAAGAAAATTATTGTGACTTCGTAATATAAATAATACAATTAAATATTAAATGATATAACTATTGTACAATTATACAATGTAATATTCCATAATATGTATATAATATAATATAATGATTTATTATTGTTTTATCTATAAAATATTTTTATTATTTTACATTTACATAAAATTGCAGTAATATTAAAACTAAGTATAGTAAAATGTATAATATATATTTGTAGCTATAAATTATTGTTAATATTATAAATATTACAATTATATATGGAGAGAATGCTAATAATACAATAAAATGTATAATTAAAAAATGTTAAATGAAATATTACATTATGTAGTATTACACAATGTAATTTACTATATCTATTTAAGTTATATTTCAGATTTGTTTTCACAGCTGTGGTTTAACATTGCGGATGATGATATAGGGCTGTAAACGACAGAAATCACAGCTGTTTGGCCCTGCAGGAGAAGGTGCTCTACTGATATGGAAAAACAAGAATGAGAATGTATTGCATGCTGTGAGATGTCGTGACAGCTCCGTAAAGGACATGCATAAATCAGTAGCAATTGGAAAAGTGGCTGGTTTCAACTATTGTGGCAGTGCACATGGAGGTCCACGTGCAATTACTTGAGTATATGCATACTATGACCTCCTCTCAATGTGATGTTAAGCTACTCTAGTGACAAAAAAGGCCAGGAATCAAAAAATTATCCAACAAGATGACATGGTGCTGAAAAGGTGGCTTGTCTGACAGGTGCAGCCCACACAAGGACAGATGTGCATGAAATATATGTTTGTACTATATTCTTTGATGATATTGCATTGTAAGATTGAAATCTCACTATCGGCATCAGATTAGGCTGGAGAATGGCCTATCAAAAAATGGTAACAATAAAACAATATAGTTGACATTCACAATAAAAATGTCAAAGAAAAAAAAACATTCAAGACAGGACATTTGTTTTAGGACAGAAAGAGCAGTCAACACTACAATATATGAAGCACAGAAACAAGATTTTGGACATCAGCGTGAAATTAATCTGTATGAAAAGCAGCCAGATTTCCGATGTTAGTTTTATGTTCACTCAGGCCTCAGATTTATCGGCATTTCATACATACAGCAGAGACATAAGACAAGATATAACTTTAAATAATTTCTCTTTCAAAAAAATCATCCAGTTTTTCTGAATGTGGTGAATCTAAAGCTTCTTAGAGAACTGCATTGGATCCTAATGCTAACTTAGCATCTCTGCTAACCTTCATTTTTAGCAATGTAGACTTAGCGTAGGCCATTCAGTGCATAGCCTGCAGCTAGCCATGCTAAGCTCTTGTGTGTTTACACAGATGGCGTTCTGTCCTCTTCCATCGACTGCTCCTATAATTCCCAGCGTAACAACTTCCCCTAAATGTTGCCTTTGAAAAATTCCAAAAGCAACATGCACTTAGCATTTTAATAAGAGAGTGGCTTGATTCGATACATATTGTCCAGTGTCCCGGTCCTCCCAGTCCATCTAAGACTGGATTTCCGAACCTTTCGTTCCGACCATCTGAGAATGTCTCTGTGAGAGAAGGACTGGAAGATAGCATTGAGAGATTTGAAGAAACGCAAACCATATGTAAGCAGAGATCTCTTCAATGCCCAGTGTCTGCTGTTTGTTTTCATAACCTTCACAGTCAATGCACCTCTGAAACCTCAAGCCATGGAGAGTTTGTGTCAGGGTGTTATGTTCTCAATGTCTTACTTTGCTTTAGAGTACTGAGAAATATTACAATGCCGAATTTGATGCAACTGAACCACTGAGATAACTGATAAAAAAAAATGTCCCAATGATAAACAAAGGCAAAAGTGTCCCAATTTACCTGAATTCAACCTATAGGGCAGACATGTATTTCATTGCTGAAGTCAAATAAATTCACAAATGCTGATTACCAATTATTGTAAAGTCCATAAAAAGATTATTTCTTGCTGATAAAGTCAACTTAACAGAATTTATCATGTTCAAAATAAGAAAAAAAATGCATTACTTCTATTTACAGGACCTTAGTGTGACCTTAATTTTAGGTTTTTAATAGAAAACTGAGAAACAGTTCTGTGGTAATCAACATTATGCTACAAATGCAGTCAGTAGATTTTATACAACAAAGCAATGTTCAAAACAATATGGAGAAAAAAAGTGAAAAATCTAATGCATAGACTGCACAGAGTTATATTTTCAGCCCCAAACTCAAAATTTTACACTAAGAGCTTAATATTTTTAACCATACAATCAAAAAGCTCACAATATCATAAACTCAGAAAGCAATAATGAATAGAATGTCAACAGAAAAACTCTTTAATGGTCCCTAAAACCTAAACTATGCCTCCAAAATTGTAGCTGTAGCTCTACAGGGGCTGTAGGAAAACCAACCGGGAGTAAGTTGTCATGTGTAACAGGCTTGAGCTTCAGGTTGAGAATATTGTTTTCTTATCAATTATTCAGAATGTCTCAGATGGGAAGGTGGTAACAAAGGGAAATCAATGCTGGGAAATTGCCAGTGAATCAATGGTGAAGAATTCTTCTCTATGGCCTCACATTTTTCCCCTGATCTGTGGTTTACTGGCAGCTGACAAAACGCCATAGTGCATTATTAATAGACTATTTGCTTACCTATGATGATTTCTCCCGTGAGTAGGCATAAAACAGAATCTTATTAAACCTTATTTACAACCTCAAAAGGTCAAAGGGTCACATAATAACGTGGATGGAGAATGCAACAAAGTCTGTTTCTGTCTGCAAGGAAACTACAACAGTGTGACATCCATAACAAGCTCACTAAAACTTCTTTACAAATGAGTCCATTTGGCTCTCACTCAGATGAGGACCCCTTACTGTCTGTCATCTGTGTAATTTCTGTCCAATTTGTGTTATGCCCTTCAAATTAATCATCATTGCAAAAAAGTAAAAGGGAACAGTGTAATGATACGATTGTGAAAGAGAGAGAGATGGCTGTCATCCTGGCTCTCAGGTAAATAATAAGGGATTAGGGTGCAGGTGAAAGAATTTTGAGTATGATGATGACAGATGATACGGACACGGGGCTGAGGAGGCCTCTCACGGGGACACACGCCTGACTCAAGGGTAGGAGCCTCATTAAGACAACCATGCAAAAACTGCACTGTATTCTTTGTGGCTTTATTGCATTTTTATATTGAATGTTATAGGGCTATAAAGCACTTGCAGTTTTTCAGTTTTATAGAATGTATTTATTTAAAACCTCCTAGTGAGCAAGTGAAAATTGACAGTGGCGGTCTTAAAACTTGAAACCAGGAGGAACAAGAAAAAATGTAATATGTTATTTTGCTAAAAATGTATGTGCTCAAGATACATTTCTTATAATTATCAATGTTAAAATCAGTTGCATAATATTTTTGTGGAAACATTTTTTTTTTGTGACAATTTACTTAGTTTTTCAAGGTTTTAACAAGAAAGTTCAAAATCATTTATTTGAAATATAAATATTTTGTTACAATCACTGATCTATATAAATAATCTCTATTATAGATCAGTAGTAACAATGTCTGGTTACACTATATTTTGTTGTCCTTGTTACAGTGTAATTATACATTTAATTACTAATTAACTATATATGTACTTACTATATGGTTAGGGTTGGGACTAGGTTTTGTCTTCGGGTTACTTGCATGTAATTATGCATAATTAATTGGTATTATAATAGTAAGTACATGTAACGTGTAACAAGGAGACCTTAAAATAAAGTGTATGTCTTTATTGTGACCCCAAACATTTAAACAATAGTTTATATATACAGTATATATGTCAGGAAATGACAAGCAAGTTTCAGTTTAAAAGCACAAAAGTTGCCATTTCAACAAATCTGTTCAGTTCTGACACATTTAATATCACAATGGTCGATATCTAAGTAAAAAAAAAAAAAAAACCTTGAATTCGACCTTGAATAGAAACAACAAGTATGAAAAGCAACTGAAAGATCTGAATGATGAAAGTAAAGCTAAGAATTTCTAATAGGTTTCCTAATAATCAGTGGACGCAGAAGAGACAATATCTTGTCAATCCACACCGACTCTAATGAGTGACAGTTCAGCATCCTCTTGATAATTGTTTGTATATTTGTGTGTGCATATCATGTGCTTGCATGTGTACTGTAATGTCTTAAGAGTACTCCGTCCTATATGGGTGGACGCTTGTCTCAGGTGTCTTCCCTGACCTCCTTCATTGTCCAGCTCTAGAATAGGGTCTTTTGTCTACTGTTTTCTGTAGGTCATTGTGAGAAGCGCTTCTTAGTGTCTGCCATAATTTGGCCAGTTACCCGATCTGGGATGACTCCACCACCACGCCATTCATCTCATCATGGGACAGTGAGCAGGCAGTATCGGCCCTCTTAAATGCACCCAAGGGAGAGCTTGTAAAACTTTGTTGCTTAAATATTTAAATGGAAGTAATAGATGTCTAAAGGGCCGCACCAAGAGTTATAATTTGACCCGAGAAGCAATTGCTATCGAGAGGAATTCGAAGAGACCTTCTACAAATGAGCGGAAGAAGCCATCTGATCTGAGGAGAGGACAGACGAGGGTGGAAGATATGGAGAGAAAGAAAGAAAAAGAGACAGATAACAGTTAGCAATGCTGGACAAAAACGCAACAGAATTAAACACAGCTTGAGTTTCTCAAGACAAACAAAAGGAGCTACTGGAATAGACTGGAATAGATTTTCTCCCAAGGTCAAAAAGATTGTTTATCCAAAAATGAAAAATTGTTTACTCACCCTCAAATCGATCCAAACCTGTATGACTTTCTTTCTTCTGTGGAACATAAAAGAAGATATTTTGAAAAACGTTGCAACTTTTTTAGGCAATTCAATGAAAGTTAATGTGGTCCAAAACAACATGACCCCTTTGATTTTCGCTGTATGCAAGAAAGACATTTATCAAAACATCTTTTTCATTTTCCACAGAAGAAAGAAAGTCAAACAGGTTTGGAACAACATGAGGGTGAGAAAATGATGACCGAATTTTCATTTTTGCTTGAACTATGCCTTTTAACTCACACACAGACGCGACTCCCATTCTCCGTTACACAGGCGCACTGATCAGCATGTCTCTGTGTCATCACACTTCAGTGAACACTTTCAAGTGGTTACCCACGCCACACACACACACGAGAGAGTTCAAACATGTACATCTGATACATAAGAACATGTAAAGGCCATAACCCATTGCTTTTCAACAGTCCTGTCTGAGACAGTCAGACTCGGGGTCAGATCTCTATAAACATTACAGATACACATGCTCACCAAAGCGTCTTTTATCTCTTTCATCTCACTCCCCCTCATTTTTTTTATCTAATTAAGACATACAACACAAAAAGAGGGTAGAAAAAATGTATTTTCTTCCCTCTTGAGCTACATGGAGCAGGTCAAGGCAAAACTTTTAATAATTTGCAGATTTTTTGCATTTTTTTCTCTCTCGACCTCCCCCTCCTTCGCTCTATAGTTTGGATCACAGAGACAGAAATATCAGAGGATCGGTTTTCCAACACGGCACACCCCAGCGAGTGAGCTGCTGCGGATCAAAGGTTCCCGAACCACCCCCTCATGCCTACCGCAGTGCATCCCTGACAGGCCTGGACAAAGTGCGCCCATTGTACGGGCAGTACCAGTTAGAGCTAATGGACAGTGACCAGAGACGCCCCCTCGGTGGGGCTGAGGCGGGATCGCTTGCCTGCTAGCGCGACAGAGATGCACATTCCTCCTCTTCACGAGCCTGTGTCATCGAACTGTGGCCTTGTCATCCAGAAAGGTTTCACAATCAAAGGGTTTTCTGAGGAGCACCATTTGCATTGAAGACCTGCTGGAGTCTCTTGTATAATGTGCTACAAATGCATGAGAATTAAGAAAATCACATGAGCAAATGTGCTGTCCTACTGAATATCCGCAGAACTGTAATTTGGCTGTAAACTGAAGGCCGCAGACACAATGTGAGCATGATATTGCTTTTATATTAAATATTGATATAGACTACCGTTTAAAAGTTTGGGGTGTGTTAGATTTTTATTTTTGTTTTTAAATAAATTCATACTTTTATTTAGCAAGGATGCATTAAATTTGTCAAAAGTGACAGTAAAGACATATATAATGTATACAAGACTTCTATTTCAAATAAATGCCGCCCTTTTTAACGTTCTATTCATCAAAATCTTGAAAAACATTTTTATAAACAACTATTAAACAGCACAACTGTTTTCAAAACTGATAATAAGAAAGGTTTCACCAAATCAGCATATGTTTTAAAAAATATATGCTGTCAATTTAAAGGGATAGTTGACCCAAAAATGAAAATCTGTCATTAATTACTCATCCTCATGTCGTTATATACGATCAAGGCTAAGAATCGTAGCAAGGACATCGTTAAAATAATCCATGTGACATCAGTGATTCAACTGTAATTTTACGAAGCTGCGAGAATACTTTTTGTGCGCAAAGAAAACAAAAATATCGACTTTATTCAACAATTCATCTCCTCCGCGTCACCCTATAGAGCCATTTTGGAGAGTAACACATACATAAACAACGTATGTACGTGGATAAGTCGTTTACGTTGTTTACACATTGATCTGAACTTAAACAACGTATCAGCGTGTATACGTTGCATACATTGTTTACGTATGTTGAATAAAGTTGAATAAATCGTTATTTTTGTTTTCTTTGCGCACAAAAAGTATTCTTGTAGCTTCGTAAAATTACGGTTGAACCACTGATGTCACATGGATTATTTTAACAATGTCCTTGCTAAGTTTCTGAGCCTTGATTGTGTTAAAATTCTTGCTGTCTATGAGACCTCTCTGAATTCATCAAAAAATATCTCCGAAATAGTTCCGAAGATAAACGAAGGAACGATTGGTGCAACATGAGGGTGAGTAATTAATCACAGAATTGTAATGGGTGAACTATCCCTTTAATACAAAGTAACTGTTTTCCAGATAACAATTAAAAAATTTGTTTAAATATTCTTCCTTTTTTATTTCATACAATACATTTATATCAGGTTTTCTCAAACTGGGGCTTGTGAATTGATGAAAAGCTGATTCAATTAATTAATTAATTAACCAAAAAAAATGTATTAATGAAAATTTAAATGTATAAATAAAAAAAATAAAAAAACTTACTAAAAAAGATGAAGTATTTTATTTATTAACCTGCATGCCATGTGACCATTAACCAACATCAAAAAAACTGTGAATATGGGAGATATAAAATATGATATAAAATATGTGGTCTTTATGAACATATGTAGTTGCCTTTACATTTTGGATCCCTCACAAGTGGATCATCATATTTTGGGCGTCACTAGCAGCAAAAAGTTTGAAAACCCCTGATATAAACAGAGCAGAAACATCCCAGTGCGTTTGGACTTTATATCAGCACTTTTGGAATGCCACTCAGCCAATCAGATTCGAGGACCAGTACTAACTGTAACAAATGACTGCTTGAGAATCTGCTGCTTGATTAAAGGAACTGATTGCTAAACATCTTTAATGCTGAACTTCACTGTATATCAAGCAGCGGGAAGAGAACGGCAGACTACACGGCAAACGTTTCATATGTCCCCCTCTCTCCTCGTTTGGTATTCTGCTGAAGCAGCAGCGTACAGGATTTGGTTTTCATCAAACCAGAAAACCTCTTTTTTCTTCTCTCCATCCAAAGAAGCCACATCCGCTCCTGTTTCTCTTTAAATTCTCAGTGCTAGAGAGTATTGTGCGATGAGAGCTCTGATAACTATTAAAACAAACAGATGCTAAGAACACTTTTGTCACAGTAAACAAATCCTCACTGAAAACGCAAGCGTTGTATATGTTCTACAAATGCCTGAGAATTACTCAAATCACAAAGGCACAGGCAAAATAGCAAGCTTGATTTTGCTTTTATGTAACAGTTTGCTATACACGACAAGTTTGAGTAAGTTTTTACTTTTTTCTTATAGTAAAATAGAAAACAGTAATTTTAAAAACTGTAATAATATTTCACAATATTTCACAACAGCCTTGCATTTACTCAAGAGACTTATTTCAAAAACATTTAAAAACCAAAATTCAAAACTCCAAACTTTAATGCACATTTAAGAACATTTAAGTTAATTAAGTGAGCCACAATCACTCACCTTTATCTCACAGAATTCTCAATTCTCTGTAAAGCTGTTTTAGAAAGAAATTAATATAATTTTATTTTTTTTTTATTGAAAATCTTTCTCTTTAGGTTTACTGAACCGTAAATATATAATATAATTTCCAGATAATATTTTATATACTGACAAAAATCTAATAATAAATAAAATCTTGAGAATTAACCAAACCTCAAGAGCTAATGTGCTTTTTACTGAATATCAGAAGGACAATTATGAACATGATATTGCTTTTATGTAACAGTTTGATCTACACAACCATTCAAAATTTTGGAGTCAGTAAGACTTTTACAATTTTGTAAAATAAATTAATACTTTATTCAGCAAACATGCAATAAATTCATCAAAAGTGACAGTGACAGTAAAAGCATTTATAATGCTATAATATAAAACCTATTTTTTCTTCTCAGTTCCAGAGTAGGAGAGTATGAGAGTTTAATTAATACTTTAAAGAAATTAATGATGTTTTTTAGAGATATTAATACTTTTATTCAGCAAGGACTCATTAAATTGTTCAAACGTGACAGTGAAGTAGTATAATGTTATATTATAACATGAAACCTCTTTTTTCTTCTCTCCATGCAGAAAGGCCACATCCGTTCCTGCTCATCTTCAAATGCTCAGTGCTGTTCCAGAGTATTGTGCAATGAGAGCTCTGATAACAACTAAAACAAACAGACGCTAAGAAGACTTTTGTCTCAGTAAACAAATCCTCACTGAAAACTCCAGAGTTTCGAGGGCCTACCAAAGAACTGCAGCGCTCGCCACAATCCCCGCTCCCTGTAGTGATTCATGCTGTTTTTCTCTTACAGACAGACAGTGCCTCTCCTCTCTCGAGTCGCCGATATGAGATGTGTGTCTGGCCCTAGCATAGCGCCCGCGACCTCATCCTGAACTCGGCATGCACCGCTCCTCAGTCTGAACTTCCTCACAAAGGCGCACATTATTACCCCTGCTCCCCGAGCCTCATCCATGGAAACTCTGGGAATCGAACCTGGCATGAGGCAAGCTGAGACTTAGATGAGACTTAAAAATGAAGGGGGGGGGGATGTGCGGTCCAACTTTTGCTGAACCTACTCGCTTACACGTACGAGACACCAAAAGCACGAGGGGGTCAAGAATGTGCATCAAATAGGCCTCCTGCGGTACCCGTGTCCCTAGCTAAATCTTGAGGCTCCTCAGACTCCCACAAACCCTGCACCCTGCCAGCCCTCTCTGCCCTTAAGGCTCCTCCAGACCCCTCTCAGGAATTTCACATGGGGATCGGACCAGGCCCGCAGCTGGGAGGGGGATTTATGCCCTCGGTTCGTTCTCCATTGTCCAGACTGGGATCCCGTGGAGCACCGTGCCTGCCTTTATGATTCTCCAACTCATGGTTTTCTCAGCCGAGGTCAAAGGTTAAAGCATCGTTAGTGTACTGTAGGGCATTTTAGGAATTCCAGGATGGTACACTCTTAAAAATAAAGGTTCTATTTCGGCTTTAACATCCATGGAACCTTTCCATTGTACAAAAGGTTCTTTAGATATTTAAAATCTGAGAGTGGTTCTTTGCTAGAAAAAAATGGTTCTTTTTAGAATGTTCCTTTTTTAGGGAACTACATGGTTCTTCTATGGCATTCATGTGAAAAAAACCTATTTTGGAACCTTGTAGTTTAGACCAGGAACTAGTGGAAATCGGCTTTGGAAGGAGAAGACGATGAGAAGAACTGAAAGACATTTCAGTAGCATTCTCAGGAACGGTCATGTAATATCATGTAGAATATGAAAGCGTTGATTTGAGCCATAACTCAGGTTAGCGAGCGGGTGGATGGGTCTCCAGAGGGGTCATGTCTGATAATGATGAGTTTTATGGCCTTTTGATTGAAGGCAAGCTTCTCTTAATAGCATTAATTTTAACGCACACTCATCCTTCCCTATTGTGCTGCTGTTGGACATTGACGAGCATTTATGATTACACCTAATAAAATTACAAATACAAATTAGATTACTGCTTTTTGCAGTTGAACGGTGCGAACAGCCCTCTGTAAAATTCGGAATCATTAACATATCAGTCACTGAATACAATAGCGTGCATCTGCAGAAGAAAATCACTGAAAGCACAATCAATACTCTCACCATAATTATCATTTTGTTGTTTGGAAAAGTCGTTAGACATCAATACACTCTAAATAATGTCAGCAACCTCATTATATGGCAATACATTTTAAGTAATGTCAGCAAATCCATTATGATTAATTTCAGTTAATAAATCTAAACAATATTTATTGTTGTTTTTCTAAATAAGATACTTTGTGTACTGTGTATGTAAAAGTTGTTGGAGTTTCTCTGATAAAAGGGTGAATAAAAAATAAAATAATAAAATATAATAAAATATTGTCACAATTATCACACATTTATATAAAGAGAGAAAATAAAAATCTAAATAATATTTATTGTTGTTTTTCTAAATAAGATACTTATGTGTACTATTTATGTAAATGTTGTTGGATTTTCTCTATTAAAAGGGTTAAAATTAAATAAAAATAAAGTTAAATAAATATACTGTGTCAAAATCATTATCAATCTATATAAAGAGAAGAAATAAAAATCAAAAAAATATTTATCACTGTTTTTCCAAATAAGATACTTATTTGTATTGTTTATGCATTTGTTGTTGGATTTTGCCTGAAAATAAAATAAAATAAAATAAAATAAAATAAAATAAAAATACTGTGTCAAATAAGATACTTATGTGTACTGCTTAAATAAATGTTGTTGGATTTTGTATGATAAAAAAGGTAAATAACAAAACATAACAAAACACAACAAAAAAAATAAAAAAAAAACAAATATAATAAAATAAAAAATAAAATAAAATAAAATAGATACACTGTCACAAACATCATGCATCTCTAAAAGTCAATGTCAACCATGGTGTTCTCTCATGTTAACTGTAGTGCACAGGCTGAAATGTAGGGGGCAGTATTGAACTGAGAGAGGTTTTATTTCCATACTATGGGCTCTGAGCTGCTGTGGATTGCTTTATTTTCTCTGCAGCTACACCAGTGACATAACATGGACTTACAGAGCTTGAACAGTTTGTGCTAAAACACTGTGAATTATTTAGAAAGAAACCACAATTGAGAATATGCTCTGAATCACATACTGAAATATGCCAGACAGGGTCATTTTAAGAGGCTAATCATGCCAAGAATTAGTGTCATGAGAAGAAAACCTCTGACTTATATTAAAAGGCTAAATTAAGCAGAAAAGAGTTTACTTTAGAACATGCGTTGTCAGCTATTATGGTGTTGGTTTATTTCTTCTAATTTGTTAGTCAGCTAAACCACCCAGACATGTTAGTACTTGCGCAGCAGGTCAACACAAACATGGAATTCATTATTGGCAACACTTCACAATTGCTAATCGCTCATTTGCATAAACATCATAGAATGAGCTTTGGAGAGCCTGTGTTATATTCAGTGATATTACCATCAGATCTGTGTGTGTTTGGGCAAAGCAATCGTAAGAAACGATCAAAAATCTCTCTCTTGGACAATCACAGGAGGTGATGTAGATGGAGAGACAGCAGGAACAGAAGGTGTTTTCAGCCGCTGATATATGCCACATTAGTCTGCAGTATGTGGCAGGTTGTTGATAGTTTGGGACACATGCAGCGCTCCAAGTAACTCAGCCCAACCAGCTCTGACTGGGGAATGTTTTAATCATATCTGGTCCAATTACTGTAAAGTCCCGACTGGGATCTCGGCCTGAACTCCCACCACTTCCGCTAACACCATTCAGAGAAGTCTGACCATGTAATTCAATACAGTATTTTAATAAGAGGAAAACTGTTAAATTAATTTAGCATCGTAAAATAGTAAGGCAACACTATTTTTGTTGACTTCAAGTTCTCCCTTAATGATGTCTGGATTTTTAAAGAATATGTTAACTGCAAAAATATTTGATTATGCTGCAAATTGTATTGAAAAAAGTAACTAAAACACTATTTTAAAGCAATTATTTTGTGCCAATTGTGGACAAGTGTTCTCTTTGTTCCAATAACATTTAAACATTTACATTTACATTATTCATTTAGCAGATGCTTTTATCCAAAATGACTTTTCCATAAAAAATATTTTCTGTTGTTCTGTCACACACACACACACACACACACACACACACACACACACACACACACACACACACACACACACACACACACACACACACACACACACACACACACATTTTTTTTTTTACCTTTTCAGTTATTCTTCTTATGAATATATCTTTAAATATTTTTATTTATTTATTTATTCATTCAGTCACTTATTTTTATTAATTTATTGTTTTTTCCAGTTAAATGATTTTTTTACCCCTTCAGATTGTTATTTACCTCCTGCTTATTTAGGCCTTTTTTGCTTATTGTATTAAAAACCTCTGCCCAAGACCTTTAACAAACAATATGTAACATGTAAATTAAAATGATTATTATTTTTACTGTTAAAAATATTTAATTATGCTGAAAATTAATTAAAATAGACTGGTATAAAGCAGTATATCAAAGCATATCATGCCATTTGTGGGCAAAAAAATAAATAAATACTGTTCTTATGAAGAATAGTCGGCTATTTCTCAACATTAATATTTAATTTATTTACTGATTACTTACAGATTTATTTTATTTCTTTGCAAAGACCTTTAATAAACATTCTAAATATGCAAATCATTTTTATTAAAGTTTTTATGTGAATATCCTCAAATGCTACAGTACAACAACGTCATGAGCAATCAAGTATCAAGAATTCCTCCTACATCCACAACATGTCCCATAGATACCGTAGATAAACAGAAATACTTTATTGATCCCTGAGGGTAAATTCAGGAGCAAAACCCAGCTGCATTATTGTTAAATGCACATGCAAAATGCATACTACATAACTGTAACAGACAACAAGTACACACACACACACACACACACACACACACACACACACACACACACAGCTCACAACCCCCCCTCCCTCCCTCTCCACACACACACACACACACACACACACAGCTCCATGGGGACTCAGATGCAGGTGGTAGCTGTCTGGTGTCCTTTAGTAAGTGTGCCCCCTCGGCGGAGCCTCGGGCCAGTCTCTTCACCCTGTTTATTGTGCCTCTGCGAGTCGGCAAGATAAATGCCGAGCACAGCACACAGTAACAGCCAGCGCCGCTGAAGATGGATGCCCTGATTCAGAGCTCCCCCACCATATGAGCCAATTTGTAAAGGACAATAAGTTTAAAAAGAAGTGAGGATCTCAAACACAGCAATCCACACAGACATACTCGACTGTGGTTTTGAGTTTTCTGAGAAATATCACTCCGAAACAGTCGTGGCAACATGAAAGTTCAGAAGCGCTTTGTATCAGGACGCTTTCTCTGGTATTAGGGCGATTACGTAGCCACAATCATTATTTAAAAAATTTGGCCTTATAACGGACAACAAAACAAAAGTGATGGTGTGTTGGAGATGCTGATAAACAAACAAATTCCTCCTGCTCGGAGTCAACACACAATCTCACTAAATCCGTCCATACGCAGTTGTGTTTCTGAGGTGATATTTTTGAGATGACTTTTTGTGCATCTGTAGTAACCACACAGCGTATTACATTTAAAATTCTCCCTTGTAAAATACCAGACTGTATAATTCAGATGCAAAAATGAAAAAATGAGCCCACACTGTTTATTCCGAGCATGTTTTGATGATGTGTTAGGCTTCCCACTTTAGAAACCCTGAGCGTGTGTGCACAATGTCTGCACAATCGGCCCACAGACCAGCCCGGCTGGACAGCCACTAATAGGAAGCAGGTCGGGATTGGTGTGGGAGTCAAGGAAAGGTCAGCCTGGGTTAACTATCAAAGATGAGTGCAAACCTATCCCTGTGGAAAAGACTGTTAGGAAAACATCAGCCTCTGCCATGCCAGCCTCCTAAAAGTGGGAGTATCCCTCTGTTAATTAATTCAAGACTGTGGGACCTGCTTTCTCTGCAGCTTTTCTCTCTCTATCAGCCTCAGAGTTCAAACATAAGACCAAGTGATTAGACACAGTCAAGTCGAACCTGCAGCCAGGCTCATGACATTCTCACAGAGTTAGTGGAAAGACAAGAAAATGTGAGAATAAACAATGAATTCATGAATTTGAATTATTCAGATTTTTATGGATAGATACTGCCCTCATTTCATTCCACTTTTTTTCTATCCAGAAACCTTTATGAGGTATTGGAGAAAAAAAAAACTAAAACATAAAAAATAAGTTATCCAACCTGACCAGGCATTCACATATATTTCTTTAAAATAAATTAAATTAATTGATTAAATACAATTATTATTATTATTATCCATTATTATTGTAGGTGTTGTTGTTGTTGTTGTTTTATTATTTTTTGTTTTGTTTCTGTCTATGGGCAGGTAGGATAACTTGTGTATTTCTTATTTCTCCAAATTCATATAAATATCCATATACAGAAATAAAATGTCTTAAATAAAAATAAAATAAATTAAAATAGAATAAAATAAATAAATAAATAATAATGTTGTTGTTTTTGCATAAATTATATTATTGTACATATCATATACTGTATCAAATACACATTATATAAATAAATAAATAAAAGTTTGTGGCCTAAAGCACATAAAAAGCTAAGTAAATCAACAAAAGAGTGGTTGAAAATAGAGAAAATGCTTTTTTTTTTAGTCCTGACCTTCAGTTATAATTTGTAACAGGGCTATACCATAAAAAACAAACAAATCCATAAATATTTATAAATTGAAGCATTTGTGCAGAAGGCATAGTCCAAAACTGGTTAAAAGTCTTATTATTATTATTATTATTATTTACAACAACAACAACAATAATAATAATATTAATAAAAGTAATTTATTTATTTTTATCTGTCTATGAATACATGGTCAGTTTTATGGGTTATTTCTTCAGACCACATAGAATACATGAGGTTTTAACAAAGCTTTTAATTGCTTATATTTCATGGTTTTCTGCATCGACTGTAGTCTAAGAAATAAATACATATATCCCCCCCCCCCCAGGACTACTGAAACAAGAACATGGAAAATATACATGGTTAGCCATGGGGAAAATATGGTAATAAATTTGTTATAGGTCTCTTGTTTGTGGATTTTCAGAAACACCCAGTAAGTTAGAAAAGCCACAGCCTGATAGACAGTGAAAGAGCCGTACAAAAATAAAGACAGATGTGGAAGCACAATGTTTAGTTCGACAGAAGCCGTAGCAGTGATGTGGATGTCTAGACATTTATAATATGAAATACCGGCAGTGTCATTTCACCCTATTACATTTAAGCTGTGTTTCAAAATATTATCTAGCTCAAAGCACAGTTACGGCAAAACTGGATCCAAAACTATGTTCTCGGCTTTAGCTGCTCAGCTCAATGGGACCAGGATATCCGATTTTTCCAAAACAAAAACTGGTTACCTAAATCATGTGGATTAAGTGACGCTGAGGTGTATAAATACAATAGAGTACAAAGCCTGACCACACAGATCCCGCTGAATCACAACATTCCATCATCTGAGACCATTTAAAAATCACAAACTAGCAAACAAACAAACTTAAAATATGTCTTTCCTGAAATATCCAACATTAAGTCATTTAAAACACTTCCACCCACCAATGGCATCACAGACATACACCTGCTAGTCGGCCCTTTGGCCCTGACGGCGGGCCCTTGATCACTGCCACCTCTTCTAGCAGACTGAAAGAGGAGCGTGCAACGCTGTTAACTGAGCCACTCCTCCCTTTCTCCTCCCAGCTTTTTGTACTAATGATGGAGTGCTTTCTGTCCTCCAGCTGTCACCCATCCGCTGTGACACGTGCATATGCATGCTTCACACAAACACACACATGCATGCATTCATGCACAATTCAATGAAGTGAATGCAACAATTTTGTGAACAATTTACACAGCAAATTTGTTCTGCTTGTGTCTCATGAATGTGTCTCGTCTGCTAAACCATGAAGACAATCTCATCTCTATAGACATTTACTTATGCCATGCTGACAATGCAAAGTATTTTATTTCCCCATAACCAAAAATTGGCCCTCAATGCTGTACATTTATCTACAAATGAATATTTTGTGCATGCTACGATTGATAATTATAACCAGTGGTCATGGCATGAATGAATTCATGATATACCAGTGGCTGCATGGGCAATGAATACATTGAGTTTGTCATTTGAGAATTTCATGTTGTGCGTCTTCACCGAGTGCTGGTTAGCCACACTCTTAGCATAAATGGTTTGTGGTTTAAAGACAAAAAAACAAACTAAGAAACAAAGCTGAAGGTAAGCGCCAGGATATACACCATGGGGGAGGAATGCTCTCCTGACATAAATATAGACACGGTTAATACAAATAGAAGGACTGATTTAGCGCTATAGAATTTTGACCAAAGCATGCAAGCAATTCAGTGATGTAGGCATTTTGAGAGTGAGAAAACCTCTTAACCAAAAATGGCAATTCTGTCTTCAATCTCATGTTGTTCTAAACCTGTATGACTTTATTTCTTCTATGAAACATAAAAGGTAGAATATTCTGAAGAATATCATTGACACTATTTTTATTACAATGAATATGAATGGAGACTGAGCAGTCAACCCTAAAAGTACACCATAAAAGTATGGCGCATATGTTTACTACTGTTCATTCAACTCAGAAGTTCATTAAAGCAATGATGTCCCATTTCTGAACAAACTGGTAAATCAGATCTTCTCAATGAATCAGGTGATTCAGTTTACAGAACTGTTTTGAATGATTCATTTATGAATCAGTCCTTAAATTCATCCAGACTGATCCAGTCTTTCATCACATAAAGGTATGACTTAAGAAGACTTGGAATACAAAGTATGAGTTGTATTTTGTCATAAACTGTACAAAAAAAAAAAGATTCATGTTGTAACTAGAGATAATTGGAGTAGGTTAAAAAATACACAATTTAACTTGATGTTTTTTGACTGAAATTTACAAGCAATTTTTTTTTTTAAATATCCCACACCAATTTTTAGTGTAGTTCGTTTTTTATTTTATTTATTTATTTGTTTGTTTGTTTATATTTATTTATTATTTTTATTTATTTATTTTTATAGATTGAATGTTTCAGTTCTAATCCATTGTAATTGCATAGAGTGATCTTTTCCGTTTCACAGAAAACAGGTTGGACAAAACATGACGGTGAGTAAATTATGATATTTTGGCCAAATCCCTCTAATTTTGTGTATTGGGTTCATAATCAAGCACTCTGCATTTTCAGACACTCAGCATAAATGTAATTTGCTTTTATGTAAAAAATATCTCTACATGTAGGAAGGGCTTTTTGTGTGTAACAAACTGTTTCATGTCAACCTATCAGCACTCAAAAGCACAGAAAAAGTGTTGCAACCAATCTCTACTGAGGAATCCCTCATCGCATGAAGCCCATTGGGCATCGGCGCTCCGTAACGCGAGTGGCCAGCGCATTTTCCGAGTTGATTAGTTTATTGTTTTAGAGTGTGAATCCCTGTTGAGATCATTAACAGCTTGAGACTGATGTAAGCTCCTGCTGAAACACACTTACTCTCTGGGCATCACTCATTAACTCAATTAGGACCACATAACATCATCTGGAGGGGCAAGCTGTGTCATAACCACTAAAGATGGCTGTCACCTGTTTGGAGACATAGAGAAGTAGAAAAGCTCTCAGAATTTTTCACTTAATTGCATTAAGTTGAGCAATGATCTATTAATAGAGCTCTGTTCCAATTGCTGTCGCCCTGCAATCATGCCATGTTCAGTACCAAGAATTATTTGGTTATAGTTAGGGTTGCCAAGTCTGCGGATTTCCTGCAGAATTGGGCTGCTTTTTTTTCTGCAGGTTAAAGGTTTGACATACTGCATAAATTAAATTGAGTGAAATGCTTGTTTTGAAATGCTTCACCCATTTTATATTGTATCAATGGTACAACTTTGCTAGATGATGAGACAGAGTAAGGCCCCGATCAGACAGAACGCATTTTTTAGGTTTGAAAATGCGCGGCGCACCACACTGCCTTTTTTGGATGATTTTTTACTTATTTAGAAAAGAGCAGTGCGCTGTGGTTAGTTTATGTTGCTAGGCAACCACCAAATCAGCTGTCCTGTCAGTCTAATAAAGGATTATAGCGCGAGCGCTCTAAAATCTTTGGTTTGCTGTTAAGTAAACTGTCATATTAGCATAAACTTAAAAAAATACAGCTCCGGGTAACCCACCACAAGTTTGTCCTCCATCACTGCAGTCTCCAGACTTTCAAAGCAACTGTAAACTTTCGTCACCACAACGTAAGGCCTGCCTCTCCATCCATTCGATTGGACGATGGAAAAAAAACGCAAACGACATCGGGCGCTTTTCTTCTCAGGGTTGTTGTTTTTTCAACTTCAGGCGCTCCGAGGCTAAAACGCGACTAAATCACGAGGCGCCCGGGGCACATAAACAGAGTGCAAAATGCTCACTGCCAATGGAAAACTATTTAATAAAAGGCGCCTCTCACTGCAAAAAACACGTTCTGTCTGATCGGGGCCTAAGTGAGGAAGAAGCACTGGTAGGAATTGTGAGCGCCTTCATGAAAACAGATCGTTTTACTACTAGCATGATTTTCAAGTTGAAATTGTGTGCAATGCATAACAACGACTGTAAAATATCTATTTTAGGTAAGCAAGTGGCATATACATACAGATCTGGCAACCCTAGTCAAATTACGTTTCCTGCAAAACTTTCGCCATATTATATATTGCTTTAGTGTTGATTAACTTTGTGAGAAACAAAATATAAATGCCCACAGGCCACACATTCAACTATGAATTTAATTTAATATCGTCAAATTTTCTGCCAATTTCAACAAAATGTCAGTTTTTGCAATACTATCACATCCGCTGCCATGCCCTACCAGAAAGACAAGTCCTCCAAATGCTCTAGAAATTTACACAAGAGAGAACTCAGTGTTCCCAGAGGCATCAGAAGACAAGAACCGACCTGCAGTTCCTTTCAAGCGCCCAGCCACCGGGCAAGCAGTTTGTGGGCAGCTGTCTTAGGCTCCAGGCGAGCGAGTTCTCATTCCAGCATGGTTCACAACTCAACTCTCTGTCGGGGCTTGCCGATTTCGCCCGTTTTCCTCAACCTGCTCCTGTAGGCCTTTGTCAAAGTATTATTTTCTGCTATGTGAAACATATCGGGCCAATCCAGGCGTATCAGTTCCGTTCAGGATTGACAGCAGCTGCCAAGTGGATCAGAGTTTGGATTTAGGGCAATAACAATGTGTTGTAATTATTTTGAACACACTGCTCTCTTGTGTCCGTTTCGGTTGCCGTTTGTGCTGATGGTTGGAAGCTGTGGAAAAGCCATTCCGCACATGATTGATTTACAACATAGATGAGGGCTTATGTTACACTAAATCTAAGTTGAGTGAAAATGAACAGGTCATGACTATAAAGCAGGATAAGGAAGCGACTGTCGATTTCATTCGGTACTTCTATGAATTTAATACAAGGCGTTTTCTGGCTCCTCTGCTCATTAACAAATCCATGTATGAAGCTCAGGAAATCCATAAAGAGCCCATACATTCGTAAAATAAAGTTAAGTGAAGCTTGAATCATCAAACTAACATTAACCCAAATGTAAAATACAGGCATCGAGGGGCAATTTAACATAAGTGCCATTCATCTTAATGTATGGCAGCTCTGGGTGGCTGGCGCTCAACGTAAGCACGTCAACCCTCTCTTTTCAGCAGAGGAAGTGCACAGTGGCATTCGGGGGGAGGAGGGTACACTGACTTTGATGACAAATGAGGAGAAGGAGGAGGGAAAGGGAAGGGAAATCCACGCACGTCCGTTGCGACCCGGCAACTTCAACGACCCGTGCACCACATTGAATGTTTGAAATAAAAACCGTCCGCACACGTGCACGTACACAAGTCGGCGCATACACACACACACTCGTACGTCAACGCAAACACGGGCTGACACGCACTCTTAGTGCCACGGCCGGATGAGGGCTCTGCTTATCATGTCAACACGTAAGGCAGCGGACTTGCTTACACAAGGCCCGGGGTAGAGGGCAAAGCCCAGCCGTGGGTGATGGTAGCCACGCTCTCCTCAGCCGCCACCGGTGAACACTGAGCCTCTGTGTTCGGATCTCTCAGGGTGGTTACAGTCTGAATGGGTGGGGTGGGATGTGTGTGTGAATGAATGGAGGAAAGCTGCTGGTGGTCACCACTTTGGTCAACTGTTCTGCTGACTGGGGCACATCATACCACAGTCAAATCATAGGTTTCGAAAGATTATCCAATTGTGAATTTTTTTTTTTTTTTAGAAAATCATAGTAATACGTGCACCTATCGCTTTGCTTTTCAACTTCTGAAATGAACAGAAATCCTGCAACATGACCACTATCTGACAAAATACTTGCATTTTTGCAATTTCTTTAAATAATTTTTTCTAGAAATATTTTTTATTCAGCAAGAATGCTTTAATCAAAATTGACAGTAAATTAATCTACTGTACACAGTTACAAAATATTTCTATTTCAAATAAATGCTGCTTTTTTTGAACTTTCCAAATTATAAATCTTGAAAAAAATTTTTTATCATGTTTCCACAAAAATATTAAGCAGCGCAATTTTCAATACTGATAATAAGAAGAAATGTTTCTCGGGCAACAAATCAGTATATTAGAATGATTCCTCACCAAAATCTGATTAATTTTGTTGACAAGTACAATAAAGCTGGTATTAATGATTATCCTCAAAATAATGGCAAGAAACATGTTTCTATTGACTTGTCACTGCATGCAAATACACAACGCAAACAAACAAGTGAATCAAAAACAGCACAATCAGTGAAGTCTGATTCAGGAACAAATTACTCTTAAAATTATTATTTTAAAAAGATTCATTATCTATTTGAATCAGTCTGAGACACTGCACTGTATAATTTACATTAGCAGAGCGAGATTTTTTTTCATATGCAAATAAAATGGACATTATAACTGAAATACTCAACTATTCTGAAATTAAAGCTGTTATAGACTGAGTTCAATGGCACATTTTCATATATCTTGTTGAATAAGCTGAAATGTGTAAATTTGTTTAAATCCATAATTGAAAGCATTATGTTTAAAAAAATAATTATTTGATCAAACAATATGCCAGAAAGGGGACTGAGAGCTCTTTTATTAGCTCAGCGCAGTTCATTTTAAAATCCATCTTTATTACTGCAGACGAAAGGACAATCGGCTGTTGGCAAATCCAACAATTAACCTTACCAGTCTGAGCCATTGTATAAAACGGTCCCCTTTTACAAATGTCCTGATGGTTAATTATTAACTGTGGCATTTTAGAGTCCAGACTGGAAATCTATATTCACAAAGCTTTGGAGAAGGAGTGGAAACTGTGCCTGTTAGTTTTTGGTTTATATGAGTAATTTAGAAAATGTATAGTACATCTGCCAATACAAATTTAGAGAGCATGGAGGTGGATATGTGTATCCATTCATCATAAAATGTCAGGGTCAGAAAGGGTCAGGGATCGCTAATTCAGGTAATAATTCTGATATCAGTATGACAACAGAAAGATCTATAGACTAAGGTTCAGCATTATTGCAGTTTAAGGAACCTTCTGGTGATGCAACTCCTTTAAAAAAGGAAAAATTTATATATAATTGATCAAACATGACAGTACATTTACTGCATATACAGTATATAGATTTACTGTATACTGCACGAAAAAAAATGTATCAGTTTCCACAAAAAAAATAATGCAGCACAATTGTTTTCAACATTAATAATGATACAAAACGGTACTTGAGCAGCAAATCAGCATATTAGAATGATTTGCGATGAATCATGTGACACTGAAGACTGTAACGATGCTGAAAATTCAGCTTTGCTATCACAGCAATAAATTACATTAGAAAATAAAATATATCAAAATGGAAAACAGTTAAGACAAAAAAGTAAAAATAATTCATAATGATACTGTTTTACTGTACGTTTGATCAAATAAATGCAGCTTTGATGAGTATGAGACTTCTTTCAAAAAATGTAAAAACAAATAATAATAATAATAATTAACCAACCCCAAATTTTTGAACAGTAAATTTAAGTGAAAAAGTATTTCACATAAAAGAAATGATTATTTTTAGCTCATTCACTCCCTTGTATCACAGTCACACCAACATCAAAGCAACATAATTGCACTGATGACCTGACAGAGACGCTGACCCTATAATATCTCACTGGAGGTCAGCCCGGGTCAAGCGGTGACATGTTAGGGCCCTCTGTTTTTCACCCTGTGAAAACAAGTTATTATCAGGTCAATCACCCTGGGTCAGCCTGCCACACTAGTCCCCAGGCCAGCTCGGTTGTCATTTAGTTAGCTCAGTTAAAGAAGCATTTAATAGCCCATCAGAGGAGGTGCAGGCTAAGCATAGCTCCATAGGGAAGGCAGGGTTGCTTAAATAATTGAGAAGTCAGCAGATTGGATTTTGGCAGATTCATTGTTTTGCATTGATTGTGTGGAGTTAATCCTGTTCACTGTCTGGTCTGAACATTACCCAGAGGTCCTCTCGCTGGGAATACCGCTCCCAGCGCTTGGTCACGTGACTATTGATGCGGTGAAAGTGGAAGACCCAATCCAACCTTCAAAAAAAAGGGCTGCGTTCACTCCAGGTGTGCCGTCCACATCCTCGCAATCTGTTTTGGCAGAAAAATCCATTAGGAGGATTTGGGATGTTTCTATTTAAAAGTGATACAATAAAAGCTGTAATCCAATACTTATCCAGGATTCTTTAACTATAAAATTCCTCACTTTTGCACATAAATTCCTAACAAGAAAAACAGCACTCTAAAACTAGTGTACTGAATATATAACAAAAAAGCAAATAAAAGAGAGTCTCTCAATTATTACAACAAGACTAAATACTAAGAGAATATTTTTCACCCTGACTGGGTTGAATCATCAATAAAAGCTCCGACCAGGACGACATTTGGAGAGCCTACTTAAGCCTTACAAGACAGCGATGGCTTTCTGAGTGTTCACACAATAGGGCTGTTATTGGTGGTATTAGAACTCCATAATAAATAGAGGCAACATGACAGAGTTTATGCCTAGGGCAGAAATCTTACCAGCTCTCCAGCTCATTCATTGGCTGTTGACATGAATATTTACTGTGGATTGACTGTTTTTTAACTTGTCTGCTTGGGTTTACAGGCCGTCGGTGGTTTACTGTGGAGAGTGGTTTATCTGCGGTGAAATACTTTAGAGCTGATTGTCCATTCTCTGCAGTGTTATGGCTTAATGCAGTGGTTCAGGTATTGCACCCTCAAGAGTAAACCTCTCTCTTCTTCACCTTAAGCTGTAAGAGACCTGAAAAAGCACTTTGCTATTGAATTTCACGTAAATTTGATTGTACAAGAGCACCATGAATGCAGGCTGCTATCCATCAGGGGAAAATGTACAGTATCTCAGTGGTTCTCAAACTTTCACTTCAAGAGTAAAACTACATTTGTGGACCACCTAACATTCAAAATTTCATTGAGCGGTCTTATTTGATGTTCTTTTCACCAGTTATGTCTTAAGCAGTTTATCAATAATTTACAATAGGCTTCTGTTTTGTTTTTATTTCACTGACACTTCATATTTCACATTATAAAATAATATTAAAATAAAAAACAGTATTAATAGTAGTATTAAATAGCATAAACTTATTATGGAATTAAATAATAAAATTGATTTTTTTATAGTATTAATTCTTTTATAATTTTTTAAATAATTAATAATACAAAACATTAATATATAAAATATATTAAGTTACACGCAGTCATACTGTACAGTATATACACTTTTGTTCAAAAGTTTGGTGGTCGGTGAGTTTTTTTAAATATTGAAGTTATTTCAAAAACATTAATACTGCATTAATTTGATTTGAAAACAGAGTAAAATGGTATTGTTGTAAATAGTATTATTCAGTATTGACAGAATTTTAAAGAATTGTTTTCTATTTTAAAATTAGATATCTAAATTTGAACCCTCTGGGGCCTGAGGGTGTTTTGGGGCCCTGGAGAAGTTTTGACATGCGACATTTGTGCTTTTTTCAGTATCTTAAAAACATATTAATGGTTTAAGTCTGATAACTGTATTCAGCATAAACTGGGCTACACTAATATGTAAGCAACATGAATGTACATGTTTGTGTTTTTGAGAAAACAACGTTTACGCATGGTTAGTGAAAAACTAAAATTTTAAAGTCACTTTTTATGTTTATATTATAAAATTAGATATTCCTGTGATGCAAAGCTGAATTTTCAGCATCATTTCTCCAGTTCTCAAAGATTTTCCTTCAGAAATCATTCTAATATTCTGATTAGCTGCTCAAGAAATATTTATTTATAATACTTATTATCATAAACGCCTAAAACAGTTGTGCAGATCAATGTATATTTTTGTGGAAACCATGATACTTTTTCAGTATTATTGGATGAATAGAAAGTTCAAAAGATTAGCATTTAGAAATATTTAGTATTTTTGTAAGATTTTGTAACCATTTTACATTGTATAAATGTCTTTATGTTTCACTTTTATTCAATTTAATGCATCCTTGCTGAAAAAAATAGTTTATTTCTTGAAAAAAACAAACTTTTGAATGGTAGTGTATAGGGAGAAAAAAAAACAAGATTGGAAGTGCTTTTGAATTTATTTGTGAACCTCTCGTGTAAACTGATACTCTACACATGCTTTCCACAAACCGCTGTCATTGTCATACACTGTTATATGTGAGAGTGACTCATTGACTAATTCACTCTACTGTACAATTCATGTCATGCAGATTGTGCTGCAGAAATGGACAGACAGCTATCAGATTACACTGTATTTCTACAGTTCACTGACATTAATTATCTTTCGCTTCACTAAAGTGCCATGTAAATAATGACTTTTATGTTGTTCCTAGAACACATAATTAAACTTATACGTGACCAGCTGAAGTTTCTCTATTGGAGTGTTTGTCCAGGTGGGATAGCGTTATTCTTCAGTTTCATAATAAGACTGTCCATAGTTTAATTACAACTCATACTATGTTAAATAATCCAAACCAAAGGGGAACAATAGTGATGGTTTTCAATGAATACAGTGCAATTGTCAAGGGTCTGAGGTTTGATGATAGTACGCTTTAATGACAAGTCTGAGTTAGATTAAATGAGATAAATGTCTCTTGATTTTAATATGATTTGTAATAGTGTTTAATTTTGTACACTTTTGTTTTGCATGCATAAAATTGAATCATCAAAAAAGGAAAATTATGATGCAGGCTGACAAAGTAGATAAAGCATTATTACATTAGATTCATATGCAATAATCATCTAGATCATTTTAGGTAATGATGTGTTGATTTTCCATCTCAATCAAAATGTTATCATTGTGGTATCATATCAAATTATTTTTATAATGTAGTTGTAAAAAAAAAAAATATTATTCATATATGCTTTACAAGACAATACTATTTCAGTTTTTCTCCTTAAAAATGTCATGTTTAATTCAATGTGCTACTTGCTGGTTCTTTTTATTTGTGAAATTTACTAGCAATTTCTAAATGAAAATTGTTTCTACACATTTTGAGTACAAATGTAACAAAGAGCATACACAAATCTGTATTGCAGGTAGTGACACAACTCTGAATATGAACCCAGCACAGATTTATCACAGACATCTAAACTAACACTACAATTCTGTGGGAAGCATTGATTGGATCAAAACAGGGCTCTTGAATTAGTGATGGTATTTCAGGTTAGGCTAAGGGTGTTGGTGAGTGTTAGCCACTGAGGTCATGGCCACTTCTCTCAATGCCCTCTGGCCCTAGAGAGTCCTGTTCCCACATCAAAACCAGCCGCCGGAATTCCTCCAGCATGTACCAAAAAGAGCTAATAATGTCCAAGTAAATACATAAATAAATAAATAGTGTACAACAGTTTTTTGATTAAAAACCCCCCACTCGGGATCAACATAAGAACAAGCCCTAAAGCTATTACGCGTAGAGGTGTTTAGATGGCTTTCCGTGACCTCTCTACCTTTCACTGGTCACAACCTCCAATCTGTATAATGAAGATTAACCCTTCACATCACAAGACAGCTCTCATAGAGGTGTTAGATGCTAGATGATCTTACAAACTATGAATTACAGACAACAGAAAACGCCTGTCAAAAAAATGACTATGCTGAAAAGATGAGCTGATTGTAACCTAATTAAAGTGCATCACAGTAGATTTAAAGACGAAACGTCTACATGACAAAAGAAGATGGATGCAAACAAACTGTTGTGTTGAGGGATTTTTAGTTTACCTTATAAATCGCGTGCTATCCGTGTTGGTATACAGTGCTGTAAACTCGTCGCAGTTTTTAATCCAAAATAGTTGCGTGACAGTCACGTCGATTACTTTCTGGAAGGGGCGAGGGCTCCAAATTTTGACAAAAAAAAAAAAGTAAACATCAGGCTGCCGAGTGTGTTTTTTATTTTTTTTAATTATTTATTTTTTTGCTAGAAGATCGCGTGCTTTATTACAGCAACTAGGGTAGGTACGCATAGCGCGAGCTCAGAAAAATCTGCATTCCCCCCCACAAGACAACAGAAAACAGCTTCTGATTCACAAAACGCTCTTCCAAACAAAGAGCTTGATGGTATAGCTACAGTAGGCGTTTATGCTGCATGATCATCCTTCTGTTCATAGTTCAGAAGTAGGCTATAGATGTGTAAGATTTTCCGTTTGTAATAGTTACAACATAATCTTCCAATCTTTTCTTCAGATCCGACCAAACTGTGAGGCGAGGCAGCGTAAAACAGCGCATATTGGATGGCGTAGTCACATGACTCAATAATAATGTCAGGTAGAAAATGAAATTATGCTGTACAGAATGTATTTTTTTGGCTTAGTGAACTAGTCTCATGATTAAGTGTACAGTTATTGGGGACATCATTGACATAGTGGAACATTTATATAACACCAGTTGTAATTTAGATAAGATAGGCCTACAGTATTTCATGGGGTCGTGGCAGGTGTAAGTCGTCCCTTTGGGAGCCTTAAGAGCAAAATTGTCAAGACGTCAGATTCTGTCTTTTAACTGTGTCCAATGTTTTCCTCTCAGTGGGGACCTGGTGGTCATAGGTGGTCTAAAGTTGTGCCATTTGTGCTTTCAGAAATTTTTTGCAGTGTTCAGCAATTTTTTATATTTTATATTTCTTTATTTTACTGGAATGTACTGTCTTTAAAACAATAATAATAATAATAATTGTAAATAGTTAAAATGTGTTACAATAAATAGTTATTTTACTATCATTCTTTATTTTTGTAAAAACTTTTTAAATCCTGGGCCTCGGTCAATTCTTTTCATCAGTTCTCACGATTCCTTCCTCTTTGCACACTTCGCACAGCCCTTGCGATGGCTCTGTGTGGGAATATGACTTAAATATGCTGTAAAAATGAATATGTGGAGTGCAGTTTTAACTCAATCTACTATATAATCTGCGCTGTAACCTGTAACTGTCTGTAACATACAGGTTCATTCAGTTATATTAAATCATATAGGCCTTTTGATTTAAATAAAAACAATTAATTTATATCTTACCACATGAAGCACATTTCATACCTGTCAAAACATATTTTACAGTGATGTTACCTCTCGGTATATACACTCAAATCACTAATGAACAGATTCATAGATGTCAGCTATCCAGCTGTGCACCTAAGAGGCTACTGCAGAGAGTTTATTCACTCGTTCATTTAATAAACTGAATCAACAAACTGAGGGACTGCTTTCTCATGGTCAGTATTTTGAGGAGAACAGCACCAATATGGGGATGGGAGGTGATATAGAGGTGATATAGGCACATGGCTGTTTCACACGTCAAAAATGAGGCAAGGAGTTAATCTAACAAAAATATTGTCGCAGGGCTAATTTCCTACGTGGAGCCAGGGCAGCTGACGAGAGAATGTGTGAAAAGTCGACTGGTTAAACTACTGCTGTCTGTGTCAGTGTGTGTGTCTTTGCTCATGTTACAGGGGAGCTGTTTGTCTACTTGGGCCACCCCATTTGTCCTATCTGAAGTTCTCTGAGGAGGGGTATGGATCGCTCTCTGGTCAGTCAGTGAGACCTGTATTCACCTCAGTTCACTCTCTGTTTGGACACAATTAGCTACACTCTAATTTCTGACATATGAGCTGAGTGGTACAGAGGTTTTGTGTTTCTGATTAAAGGCTGGCCCATGCTCCCATAGCGTTACCTGTGACAATGCAGGTCTTTGTGTGGAAATGTTAGATTCAAACAACATGATGTGATATGCAAAGATATATAAATATGAGATCAGATAAATCTGTCACACTTTGCATTCTAGCATCCATGTTAGAATATGTTTAATATAATACAATATAATATAATAATATAATATAATATAATAGGTCAGGCTAAACTTGTTTACCAGGTTTTTTAGCAGCTAATCTAACAACTTAATAATTACAGTAATATACTTATGTGCTGGAAGGTCTCTCAATAATCATATATTTGCTAGAGCCCTTCAAATGTTTAAACCTCAGAACTCAGAGAGCCCCTCAGGGCCCTCAGGTAGTGACCCCAACATTGCAAAAAAAAAAAAATCCCCTGAGAATGTAATTAATTCATGTGCCTAAATCATTGTAAAAAAAAAAAAAAAAAAAAAAATATGATATGGCATAATATATACATATACAGGCAATGTGAAAGTACCCAGCATATGTGTATAATTTGTTTTTGGTTATCATGCTATCATGCATCCTTCATGCAGATTCAACCCCATTGAGATTTAATCTTGTAATGAAACTACTGTGATGAAACTATTAACTTTAAGAACTCAAGAAAGCTTCTTAAACCACATCATAATGACCAGATAGAGAACATAATCAGTGAGTATAAACAACGGCTTCAACATTTTAGTCTACACAAAAACATGCATGCAAAAAGAGAAAGAGAAAGTGGAACACTGCTTTGAAAGCATGACTTCCGCATAGTTTACTGAAGAGTTCTGTTCTAATAATGCAGTTCAGCCCTTTTTGGATAAATTATTAATAAACGACCCCTCTAGGTTTAGTGTAAACACACAGTTCCACCTGAAGTGTCACTCGCTCAGAACACTCACACATGATGCACACCTGCAAATGCTTGAGGGGACGTTATCTAAATTTGTTTTTAACCACTAAATTATTGGTAGATGAGGAATGAACCACAAATGAATCATTAATCTAAACTAGCTTTGAATGTTCTGTTGAACTGATGTACCAGAAACAGAGGGAGATGAATCACTCTTGTAAAATGAATGGGAGAAATATAGGAGGAAATAAATATACTAAAATGTATTTGAAATACATTTTTTTCATGCTAAGTATACTAAAAATAAATTTACATATTTATGTACTTAATAAAAATACCCTGCAACTGTACTCTTAGTATACTAAACTGTTATGTTTAAACTTATTTGGCTTGCTGTCCACCGATGAGGTGCTCGATGAAGCAGCTTCAACTCGAGCTCTGATATACCCTCACAGAGACTTAATATAGGATGATTACAAAGGGCACGGTACCTAAGATGAAGGTGTAGATTGGGGAGGTGGAGGGATGCTGGAACAGCTGAGACTGGAGAGAGGTAAGCAGCTGCTTATACAATCTGGCTGTTGACTGAAAGATAAAATGGGCTCGCTCCTCCCTAACTTACATTTAGGAACTTCATTGAAAGACCGATATTTTTCAAAGATTATACAATTCTCCTCAATAGTGACATTAAAACACATTTTTATTCATTTCTTTTTTTAAATTCAGTCTTCTTGTGAAATGACAGACTTCTCTCTATGTATGCGAGATCTCTCCAATCATTTCGTCTGATTAAACATCAGCCTCATAACTGATCACAAGTTCACATCACATCTGCCTCTATCCAATCATCAACCGATAGACTGATCCAAGTCCCTGTTCTACATTTTTACTCTTCAATAATCCATTTCACTCAGATGTCTCAGTACAGAAGAAAACATCTGTCACTTCCATTATATTGTGATGTTAAAAAAGCAAGTTGTCTTTCTGATTGTGTTTGTTTTCTCTATAGAATACACATGTGAAATTTACTAGACCAGCCTGAATATTACAGTTTATTTAAAAATAGCCTAATGTTGTAAGCTTTTATTCATTTGAAATGGAACTAAAACACAACATTGAAAAACATTTTCATCATGATCTTTTGCTGCAGGACAGCTATTGCGACATCTTTCCAGGAAGATTGAAGGTGAAGTTTGTACAAACTATACAATGCTGGTACAACCATATATGTGGGTACAACATGCGTCACATGACTAAACATGTGTCACTGTTTTCGAATGCTGCGTTTTCACAGTAAATACTACAACTACTCCAGTTGGGAGAGCATCTTCAGAAAGCTGTGGACAAAAAATGCTGTCTCAGTGTGGACAAAAGGCCAAAACATAGAGAAAATATGCGTTTTCAAATTTATAACCTGAGATATGATTTGTGACCATGGACCACAAAACCAGTCATAAGGGTCATTTTTTGAAATTGAGATTTATACATTTATACATTGATGTATGGTTTGTTAGGATAGGACAATATTTGATCAAGATACAACTATTTGAAAATCTGGGTGCTAAAAAATCAAAATATTGAGACAATCGCCTTTAAAATTGTCAAAATGAAGTTCTTAGCAATGCATATTACTAATCAAAAATTAAGTTTTGATATATTTACTGTTGGAAATTTACAAAATATCTTCATGGAACATGATCTTTACTTAATATCCTAATGATTTTTGGCATAAAAGAAAAATCGATCATTTTGACCCGTACAAATATACCTGTGCTACTTATGACTTGTGCTCCAGGGTCACATGTGTCCTAGCACAGCTGAATTCTCAAATAACTGATTCCACTCCTCATTGAAATGCAAAGGTATGAGTAAAAGTGGGTGGTCAGTATCGAAAGGAATGACAGAAATGCATTTCCAGAGGAAGCCACACAGAGGTCAGCGGGTCGAACAGAGTGCCACCCGCTTCCCCCTTCTTTGCATGCGAGGAGCTGCGTTGTCACTGTAGATCCAGGCTTGGCGGGGTTCCTGTGGTGGATCTGCTGATAAGACCTGCTCTGACAGAGACTAGATGAACAACCACACCTACTAACACCTGTGATGGCAGATGAGAGCGAGATAAGGGGAGAGATACACCACCACCTGATCATCAGAGAGGGCCGGCTTGCAGTGCTGTTGCTAGATCTGGCCTCCAGGCCTCTGCCTGCTGAGGAATCCAAACCTGCGCTGGATTAATTTACGACCTCCATGACTTGGAAAGCAAAAGCTCCCACTGCTGTACCAACACGCATGCATGAGCTCAGTGTGTGGCATGTGATGCATGATCGTGTGACACTAGAGAACACGTGTGACTCATGCTTGCAAAGCTTTGTTCCCATCTCCAGTAACTCTAAACCTATTGTTGTAAGAAGACAAATTATATCCTCCGGTAAACATATTGACTTCATAGAAAACGTCCACTCAGGGCTTCATAATTAGTCATGTGTGACAGATGGAATATGCATTAAAATGTGTGCACTATTGTGTGTTTTTGTTTAGTCTGAGTCTGTTATTAATATTTTAGTTGTCTGTTGTTTTTATATTGTTTTCTTTATTTATTATTCGTTCTTCTTATATTTGAAGGTATATTTTAAGTCAAGTCTTATTTAATGCATCAATAGATATGTTACCAATAATGAAACAAGTATTTATTATTTAATATTAATTAATTATAATTTATGAAGTTGTACGTCATTTATTACTTAATATATAATATTTAATTTCATAAATATTAAACAATTATTAAACATATAAATAAGAATACAATTTCTGAAAAATCTGAATAGTGCAAAAACAGTTTAAAAGGCGGTGCTTCCATCCAATGTTATTTTAGTATCATTGTTATTGTAGTTTTTTGTTAATATTTTGAATAAGATTGTATTTTCATATTTTCTGTTTTAAAGTTTTTGTAATTTTCTATTAGTCTTTGTTTTGTTTTGTTTAAATATGTCTTATCGTTTTTTTATTAAGTTTTAGTTTTCAGTTTTAGTTATTATAATATTTCTACTTTAAATGAAAATGAGAAATTTGGCAACTAGCTGAAATAAATACGTTTTTTTATTTTTTTTATTTTAATGTTTAAGTAATGAGTTTTTTTTTTAAATGGTTACGTTTTAGTAAACAATAACCCTGTTTCCCGCCAATGCGTTCAAGGAAATAAAATATTTATGTAAATCTTAAAATTAAATATTACTAACTAAAAGAGAAATAAATAAAATATACATTATGTAAATAATAAACAATGTACTCAAATAGTCTTGTAGAAGCTACAAAATCAAGGAGAAAAGGACTTTATTCATTGTACCAACAGACTTTGGCAAATTAGCAATCTTCGCATTTGGAAATGCATTTTCGGCAATGTCAGGGCTGAAACAAATAAATAGCACATTTTTTTGCAGATGCACATTGTTGGAATAAAGATACATTGTTTTTCCTAATTAAAAGACATAAAAGTGTGGTGTGAAATGAATGCATCAGCTACTTAAACATGATTTTCTCCTTTTTAAATAAAGCTTTTCAGTTTCTTAAGTACCTTCAAAAGCATGTTTTACTTAAATAAATAGAATGATCTCCATTTTTAACATGCACAACTGATTTGTGTGGGAAAAGTATATATACACATGGTTTGAGCTTTCAATGACAGTACCTTACCATCGCACAAACACACACACACACAGGCCGAGGAGACTGGAACACACACATACACACACTCACACACACTAACATACTTACAAATGCAGATACACTATACATATCTCCCCCTCTAAGCTTTTCTACATCTTCTTTCAGAGGGCTAACCTATCAAAGTGATAAAATGCAATGCTGAACATAATGAAAAAGAGGACATTATGAATCCGAACATCACATTTTTAACATCTGAACAACACAAGATTTTTTGTTTTTCATTTTAGTTTTTTTTAAACATAACAATCACAAAGATATGGATTCATGCATTATGAGCTTTGTGTCTTGATCTTCCGCCTCTCCTGGCAGGAAATCATAAGTCGAGGCTTGATGCTACAGTGACGTCAAACTGTACATCAATACTCTTTTTTTCCACAAGTCGATGAGGATAAGATGAAATGCTACTTCTGAGGAAGTCATGTACAAACAATCTAAGTAACTAGAAAAAAAAATCTCAGCCTCAGGCGCCTGGGCGTCCAGAACTGGCGCTTCACTGCAGAGAAATAAGGACGTAAGTCTTCAAGTTCACTTGTCTTTCCTGTTTTTGCCTGTTTGTCTATCTAAACTGTTTCGTCTTTGAGCTTTGTTGACGATTCTGTTGTATTTCCTTGATAGGCGGCGTCTGACTAGTGAGCTGCAGCGAAGTGACCCACTTTTCCCTTTCCTTGTCTGTTTAGGTTTTCATGAAGCAAAGTAGGAGCTCTGCATGGAATAGAGTCGGTCGATGGGGTTCCCGACTCTCGCTTGCATTGAGCCCGCCTCGGACGAGGCCATGAAGCAGTCACTAAGGCTGGTCAATGAAGTGTCGCTGTCAATGTCGTGGAATATCGAGTCGTTTCCTGTGGTAAGAGAAAAGAGAAAACAGTCTGAATCTATTGATTTATTAAAACATACATTAAAAGTAACACTCATATATACAATGACCTAAATAAACTTCTTTTGTGATGACCATGTTTTACATTTCTGTATTAAAATACATTTTTATATTTTTGGGGGGCAAGTCAAAAATGACAGAGTGAACTGTCCTCATAATGAAGAAAAAAGACTCATTGAAAAAAACTTAGTTCAGCATAATCTTTTATTATTATTATTATTTATTATTATTATTTTAAACATTTTAACATGGTTCAGCCAACATACAGAAACATATTAGTGTTATTTTAGTATCACATATATACTATTATCACTTTTATTAATACTTTATTTTTTCATTTGTTTTCATTTTAATGTTAGTTAAAGTTTTAGTAATTTTGTTGTAATTTTTTGCCATTTCTAGTTTTTTGTTGTTATATATATAGATAGATAGATAGATAGATAGACAGACATACAGACATACAGACAGATAGACATATATATATAGATAGATAGATAGATAGATAGATAGATAGATATAGATAGATAGATAGATAGATAGATATATACTGTATATAGATAGATAGATAGATAGATACAGTATATTTTATTGCTATTTCAGTTTTAGTTTTATTATATAGATGAGGTAGGTGAATTTTTTTTTAAATTCTTCTTCAAGTAACAAATTATTAACAGTTTTAGATTTAATTTCAGTTTTAGATTTAGTTTACTATAATAACCCTGAAACATACAGAAAAAAAGGTCAAATAGGAAGTGATATCATAGAGAGACCCTTGCAGATCATCAAGAGTTTGTGTATATATATTGTGTGTATATATTTGTGTAAAATTTGTATGGGATCCCACATTCCAGACAATCGTATATTGTTAAACTAAAATGTTTCTCACTAACAACCGAGCAAATAGCAAATGTTTACTTCTGAGCTAATCTTCCCGCTCGATCATTTTCCTTGTGGGCACAGTTAGCTGTAATATGCTTTCCAGTACTTAATGACACCATTCCGCAAGACAGTGACAGGTTGATGGGCTATGGTTTTTTAATGAGCTGGCAATGTTGTCTGTCCCTGCTGTTCTCCCATAAAACCCAAGCTGGAGTGTGATGAGACCGGGGATTTGGGCCTTGCCATTCAGGAGAATGAATGACAAGACACTTGGGACCTTGTTCTTAGGCTGCCTGTGACCGATGTCTCCAGATTTATGTGGCTAATGCTTGAAGTTAATGTCAATAATATTGAGAACAACTGGAGTTGTGCAGAAACAGCCTCACTCTGAGGAATTACAGTTCGCTTCTTACCCAAACTTTATACCAAATTTTGACGAATGTGGCCAGTTCTCAATGGTTTCGCTCAATGTGTTGTTTTGCTAGCAGACCAATGGATGCTTTCCCATGGTACTTTGTGCGTCAGTCATCATGGTTAACCATTGTTGTTTTACATGGCGCACCACAGATCATCGTTCGGCTCTTTAACAAAAATCCAATAGACAGTGTCACACAGCATAACAGACTACACCATTAATCCCTATGAGACCCGGGCGAATAAACCAAACGGGTCGCTCTGGGAACAGAGTATGGGGCGAGTACGGTTTTGAAACACACTGAATTCATTTGGATGGAAAACTTCAAAATAAAGTGGTGCGTTTGTGTAATCTCATGAGGAAAGAAGGGTGGTATGGTTGCATTCTGTGAACCTTGTGGTCCAAACACATGCCTCAGCTTCAGGGAGCAAACATGACAGAGCTCATGGGTTGATGCTCACCATATGGGTTCATGTGGTCACCGGGCATTTGAGGAGGGGTGAGGCCCTGCTGGAAGGGGTCGGTGCTGTAACCGTTCTCCATAGCAACCATCTGTTGTTGGGCTGGAGCCAATGGCGTGTAGGAGTTCATCATTCCCTCCATCCGATTGGACATCACCTCTGGAAGGGGGACAAAAAAAAGTCGATGTTGATCAGCCTTTGAGATATTCTCACGGTAGGGATGACTGACATCATCTCTGCGAACTGGAAAGCGTAGTTAGTTTAACAACTGTACATAATGCAAAACATTAATGCTTCGTTTAGTAAGAATTGTTCTTTCTAGTGGATTGGGTTTCTCCAAAAATCAAGGCTGGATCTGGTATCTGGCCTCGAAATCAAGTTGAATTTCACGAAAACCAACAAACAAGAAACACTCTTGTTCTGTAGTGGGAGAAGACGCTATGACACCAGCCCTATAGGGCAGTACTCTATGAGTCATACTCAATGCCGAGGGCTAGGAATGACTCTTGTGGCTTCCAGTCTGGAGCCCACCATCTCAGCCCTCTGCTTTTGAGTGGTGAGCTCTCGCAAGAAAGATGTCTGCATTTCATTTCTACAGGCTTCCACAAGTTTCCATTACATCTTCTACTCTGATGCAGACATCTGATGTTGAGTTTTACCACACTGACACTTTGCTAACCCATGATCCATGATTCTTCAAGTAAAAGTATCATAAAAAACTCCCTAAAACTAAAAGATAACAAACTAGATAAATAACTATCTAACTAAATAAAAAAATAAAAAGAAAGAAAGAAAGAAAATATTTTTTTTTAAATTAAAATTAAAAATTAAAAATAAAATAAAAAGTATAAATATTTTGTCCACCAAATCAAAAGTGGTCCAACCAACATGCATATATATATATATATATATATATATATATATATAATAGAGAGGACCAATGCAAACACTTATGAATGTATATCAATAATTATTTTAAAATATTAAATAATTTGACCGTTTTATGACAAGACAAGTCCAGTTCAGGCTGTAAAATGTCATGTGTGCAACTTTCTAAAAACGTAATATTTATGAATTAATATTTTATGATATTTGTAACAATATGTCCCTTAAAAACATATTTTAAAGGGGTCATATGATGCTATTTTAAAGATCATTATTTTGTGCATTTGGTGTAACAGAATGTTGACATGCTTTAATGTTCAAAAAACACATTCTTTTTCAAATACTGTACATTATTGTAGTTCCTCTATGCCCCGCCTCTCTCAAACGCATTGTTTTCTACAAAGCCCCTCCTTCCGACAAGTGCAGTCTGCTCTCATTGGCCAGCTGACACAGTGCATTGTGATTGGCCGAACACCACAAGCACGCGTCGGAAATGTAACGCCCCTTATCATAATCGAGCACTTCAGCTTTCAAAGTACATATAAAGACAGTTAATAATGTCCTTAGTTTTACCATCAGTTCAAGCCCGAGACGGGAACAGAGTCACGTGACAGACACAGTGATGATGCTCGTATGTGTTTGCAGTACACAAGCCTCGGTTAAGACAGTTGACTCCACTGTGATGTGATCCTGTCTCTCTCTCTCTCTCTCTCTCTCTCACACACACACACACACACACACACACGACGTGCTAAACTCCACATTTGAACAGTCAATAGCAAATAATTAAATAACAAAACATACTTACAATCGCTGATTCAGAAGCGCCAGATTGTCATAGCAAAGTCAGAAATTACCCCTTTTTTTTTTTTTCTTTAGAAATAGCCTTCGTGCACAGCCAGCCTTGTACCCTCCTAGGTTCAAACTGTCATCCATAAAATGCGTTGCACAAATTCAAACATTTGGGTTGTGCTGTTCTGTTGTAAACAAATCTTAACAATGATTCCTTATTGCATCTACTTTCTGAAGGCCAAATAAAGTGCTTTTGCTTTCGCATAGAAACACACAGCTTCTCCCTGACATGGCTGCATCAACACTACTGAAATTACTGAAACCACGCCTTCTTTCTTTGCGTGAACATTTGGGCGGCATTACACAAATATTTCCACATCATGTGGGGTCGTGTTTAAATGAGGCGTTTTAGAAACGTTGTATAAAGGTGGTACAAAGGTTTTCATGACCATCCACTAAGTATGTCTTCATCTTCATCTGATTTTACTTTTCTTTTCTTTCACTGACCCAAATACATAAAGTTGTAAGGTAGCGGTAAAACTTTGAAAAACTCTTGAACCACAACATGACACAGCAAGTCCTTTCTAGAATGTTTTCACACCAATCACTGGCCACATAGCTGAAACTATTGGAAAGCTGACACTTATAACCAAGACAGATAGGATTTACGATAACAAATATAACGATGTATTAACCGTGGGGCTCCATTGGATGACATATTCCAGCCCAATTCCATGATTCATGACATCATGGACTACTCGAGACCGCTATGGTATTTCCCAAAGGGGAGTCTGACTTCACAAGACTTCTCAATATCTCAGACCACCAGAATAGTTCATCTACACCTAGCTGTCTCTCTCTCCATCACCCTATCATTTTCTTTCGTTTCTCTGAGAAAACATTTCTATTGGTTCATGAGGGTAAGGTTCATGACCAAAGATGGATCACTATCTGACTTGAATTATCCCATTAAATGTGACACAGCCAAAGGCCACAAAAGTGCTGAAGCAAACAGAGAGAAACTAGTGTCAATGTGATGACTTTACACTTCTGACGTCCGACAGTGGTCTTTTTGCTCTACACAGCAGAGTCAAAGCTCCATAAATGAATGCATCGTGAGAATAGTCCAACATCGGTCTATAAAATAAAAGTATTATTGCTTGTGGTTTATCACTGAAGATGATTCAGTGATCGCCTGGATTATGGCTTTGCAGGAGAGCGGGCACAAGGGGGTCTGTTCAGCAATAAAATGTCAATATAAACCCTCAGTTTTACACAAAATAAAGACAGGAAGACTAGATTTTATCTCAAACAACAAAGAATGTGTTTATATGTCTCTTTAAGGATCAAAAATGTAAATGAAATGTGCTAACAGGTCTAAAATATACTAAGAAATATTATAACCCACATATATTCAGTGGAATTAATATGTTTGATTATTAAAATTTTGCTCTGGGAAGTACAACAAAAATTGCTTTAAGAATTTAAAATGTAAATAGACTATGTGTTAAAATTAATTTCAAGGTCTTAAATTTATTAAGCAATGTTATTAGCCATGTACATAAAGTATAGTAGGCATTAAATGTTTTGATTATTAAAATATAGCCTTAAGTACAAGTACTTTTATCCAACACAGCCATAAGAGGAAAATGTGTTCTCTGTATTCAAACTTTATCTCTAAAATAAAACTGCTTTATGGTTATTTCCACAGTCTCTAAAGACAAACGCAGAGAGTGAAGAAATAAATATGACTGATGGAGGAATGGACTCCACTGCCTTACAACAAATATTTGTACAGGAATTAAGACTCTTGAGCTGTAGAGGAAACATTTGTCCTCCTCCGTAGAGCTTGGAATAATATTCTTCACGTTTCTATTTTCCAGACAGTCTCATCCAAACTCATATGTTACAGAAGCTCAGTTGGAACATCTCAACAACATATTAACTGTCCAAAAAAAGACGCTACTTGACGGATTAGCTCTTTAACACTCTCAAATGAAAACTTAGCCTAAAAAATGGTGTTAATACATGGAATGTTGCCAAGCATGACCAGAAACAGATTGTCTTATAAATGTGAAGTCCGTGAACTCCGTGAGTGTGAAGCTCACAGACACACAATGGCTCATCCTTTGCGCCTGGCTGCATGGCAACTTGAGACAACCGCTTTACTGAAACCGGGATGCTGGGTCACTTCCAGCAAAGGAGGGAACGGGGTGGGTGGATCGCTCAAAGTGGAGGCAACTTCAATGCGCTTACGTTGTAAATCAATTCGTCCACCTCCACACTTCCTCCTCACACAAGAGCTGCACTCATTTTTCGACCTAATCTACAGCGACCAGGGGTCATCCCCTGTGTCGCTCGCCCTGTTTATTGGGACGGTGGACACGACTCACACGGCAAGGGTTGATGTGGTTGGAGGTCAGTTGGGATACCTCACTTTCTACCATTAGATTTTCTTTTAGAAATTGAACTTTGACCACAATGTCTAAGTTATGAAGCAAATCGGCCTATAAGAAGACAAAACCTTTTACAATTTATGCAAAGTAGTTTTAGTAAATGTTTTTGACTGTAGTATTCTCAGCTGCATTTTATTAAAGCCAGTTTCCGCTACTAAATAAAAAAGTCAGAATTGTGATATACAAACTCGCATTTGCGAGAAAAAAAGTCAGAATAAAAATAAAAAATCTCGCAATTCTGACTTTCTTGCAATTGCGAGTTTATATCCCGCTATTATGACTTTTTAACTTGCAATTGCGAGTTTATATCTCACAATTCTGAGAAAAAAAGTAAAAATTGAGAGTTTGTATTACGCAATTCTGAAAAAAGTAAGAAATGCGAGATGTAAATTTGCAATTGCCCGAAAAAAAAAATTTTTTTTTTTGAATTGTGAGATAAAATCTCACAATTACCTTTTTTATTTTTTGCAGAAACGGGCTTCCATAGGATTAAAATTATTTTAAAATGTAAAATTCAATTCCACATGATTCTTAAAATGCAAAAACAGTCTTCAGATTGGAGATACTGTAAATGCTATTCATTCATGTTGATTTCCATCTTAAAGTCGTATTTTGGACCTATGCGGTTGCCTTTAGGTTCATATCAGGACATTTTACCTTGGCCCAGCCTTTGGGAGTTCTGCTGCTCCTGTTGCTGCTGCTGTCTCCGCGCCAACTTCTTCATCTGAAAAAATAACGATAAAAGCACAATCAGAAAACTTCGCGACTCCCCAGACCAACTCTCGGCTATCTAAAGAGAGATGCTCCTTGTTGTTCACCTCTGCTTGAACTACGCCAAGCTTGATCTGGCTGCATTATATTATCCACAGCCTTTTGAAGATAAAATCAGGGCTCTGAGGTGGGTTTCAGACGCTAACGTAAGAGCAGGATGGATGTGAATACATCTCTCTCGAACTCTTGGGGAGTTTTTTGTGGAATGCGTCGAGAGGTTAAGCTTCAGGCAGATAGCGACTGAGATTTGCTGTCTCGAGCCTCGCTTGCTTTTTCCCTTTTGGCAGCAGTTGCGAGGAGTTTAGTGCGTTGTTGGAGGATTACTTGAAAATTGTTGTGTTATCTGGTCCTTGGATGTACATTATCAGGTTTGTGCGGGTAATACTGGATGATTAATAAGGTAGTGTACAGGGTCTGGACTCACCTTAGCTCTTTGGTTCTGGAACCACACTTGAACCACGCGAACGCTCAAGCCCGTCTCTGCAGCCAGCGTCTCTCTTACCTAGATTATACACCAAAAATCATTGATTTCTTTAGTTACGAGTCTGTGTAATATATGGAAGCCCAATTCCACCTTAGAGTGTTTAAAAAATAACACATTTTTTTCTCATTATTGTGTCTTTATTTCAACATATATTTCTTAGAACTAAATCGATTATCTCAAAATGTTCTTGTAAGTGCAACTTGACCTCACAATTGCAACCTCATATCTCACAATTGCTACTTTTCTTTGTTAATTTGACCAGTTATTGCAATGTGACTTTACATCTCACAACTGCAACTTCATATCTCAAAACTTTAACATAATTGCGAATATTTCTCACAATTGCAATTTTATTTCTTGCAGTTGAGACTATCTCACAATGTTACAGTAATTATAAGTTAAAACTATGACTTCAAATCTCAGTTGCAATTTTATATTATTTCACAATTGCGATGTTAACTGCAACTTTAACAGTCACAGTCTTTATTTCATGTAATTGTAACAATCTCTTACAATGTTACAATGTGACTATATCTCGCAATTGCAACTGCATATCTTGAAATTGTGATTTTTTTCTCATTTTATTTTACATAATTGGAACTTGATATTTCATAACTGTGACTTCATAAACCATGTGATTTTTATTTCTTGTAATTCTCACAATTACAACTTCTCACAATTGTGACTTTATATCTCACAATGTAATTATGTTACTGTGTATATCATAACTCTGATAAAAAAATTTAAATCGCAACTTCTATCTCACAATTGTGTCATCAATTGCAACTTTCAAGTAATTGTGATATCACAACTGCAAATTTATATCCAACTATTTCTTATTTTAAACTTCATCTCATAAATACACATTTTATTTTCTCTGAGTCGCAAATGACTTCGATAGAAAGATGGCATTCAAGAGATGGAGGAAACTGATCTCACCTTCCGGCAGGGTTTGGAAGAAACCTCGAAGGATGCCTTGAATGCACGTCTCTGCTGCGTGTTGAGGATGGTACGCGGTCGCTTGGGTCTTCTTGGGTCTTTCCCATCATCTCCCTTCCCAGTGCCTCCTGAGCCCTTCTCCGGCTTGATATCCAGCTCCTCATCTTCACTTTTCTCTGGAAAGAAATCCATCATTCACAGGAATCAGTACTTAATTTTAAAACTCTGCAACTTTTTAGACAGCCTACTGATAAATAGCTGTTTTTGTTCTTTTCAATTTTAAGAGATTCAGTCACAGTGCATTCATAATGAAAGGAGACACATGTGGTTTTAATACATTTGTTATCAATTTATTATTGCATGAGTGGGCCACATCCACTGCAAAACGGCAACTCTGACTGTGAAGTATGTGAATTTGTCATTGGACTGGACATTGTGTCATTTAAAATTAATAGCGCACGGCTTTGGCTGTTTTACACTATATAAATCTTTGATAAGAATCCAACACACAGCGGATGCAACGTTTTGGGCAAGGTATGAAAGTGGAGTACATATGGGAAATGAGGTCTAATATCCAGGGGAAGTGAAACAGATAGCAAAACCACAAATTGTCAAACAGTGAACATGCTTGCAAAAAAGAACACAACGCGAGCAGAATTTAAACTCGCCAATCCATAAAGTTCAATATCTTGCTTCATATCACAAAATGTACACTGCCTCTTCATATGAACTAATCAAAGTGTCTCAATTAGTCTAAGGTGATCCTCGGGCGGGTTAATCAAGCCTGCCCTGTGTCGTGATAATCTCTCTCAGTAGGTCCAGCTAATGTGCCATATTCACAAAATGGCTCCTGGCTTTCCTACTGTAATTATTATAGTCAAACGGGGGATTGGCTTTATTGTTCAGTGGGTGGAGGTTTCATCCAATAAGCCACATCAGCTTGTGTTTAATAGAATAATAATAGTAATTAAAAAAAAGGTGCCAAACTCCATAACGTGGCCTGGTTCGAAAGTTAAAAACCCAAATGGGCACGTTCCCAGCGTGAATGTTTTTCGAGATTAAGGGCTTCTGCAATTTGGCACTAGTGGCTTTTGTGGCATCAGCAGTGAACATCTCTGGCGATTAGGCCTGCAAATGGTTTGGCCTTTTTAAGTGATCAGCGGGAGATACAAACATGATGGGCTGATTCGGTCCTCTCTCTCATCTGTTTCTGATCTCTTTTTCTGTGGTGTACTGCAAACTAAATGAATTCTTAGAAATTACACTTCACTTCTTGCATTCAGGTCAACTTAGAAACTTTAAACACATATACCAAAAAAAATTACAAATGAAGAATAGAAAAGAGACGAACATCCCAGAAAGTTGACACAGTCTTGCTGAAGCATCTGACAAGTTTCTCAGTGTTTGAGAGAGTGGGCTGTGTGCATGTGCGCACGTTTAAATGAAATCCACATGGGGATGGTAAAAGTGAGGCTTGGTGAGATGCCTCATTACGGTGAAGTGAGGGAAAAGGAGTCTGAGGGGCTGATAAAAAGTGAGGGGACGCTGGTGAGCAGGACCTAAAATCCTTCTTGTCACTCACAGAGATTCAAGCTCTTCTTCTTTCCAGCAACTTAACTTGCCCACATCAGACAGCACAGTGTGGCTTCTCTCTGTCAGAACTGCTCTTCATCTGCTGGATGATATTTAAAGGGGCCATATTCTACACTTTTGTGTGTATTTTTTTCCTCTGTAGAACACAGAAGAAGATATTTCAAAAAATGTTCCTAGTGTTTTCTGTCCATACAATAAAAGTCAATGTTTTGGCATTCATTGTATGAACAAAAAACAGTTGAAGCATTCTTCAAAAAACCTTCTTCTGTGTTGTACAGAACAAAGAAAGTCTTCTGAAACTCCCCTAAAAATATATTCATGAATACGCTGGCATCATGGTCTGTGGTGTATAGATTAGCCTGTATTCATACCTGAATCGGAGTCATCGGGGCTGACAGAGCCGAGGAGGTCTTTCTCCTTCTCATAGTCGTTCTTGCACAGCAGCTGTCCGTCCTTCAGTACAAACTCATCCCCTTTCCTCAGCTGTCGGTCACATACACAGCAACAGAAGCAGTTGAGGTGGTACACGCACTCGAGCGCCCGCATCACGAACTCTGTGGGGGCGATTTTCTCCAGGCACCCGCTGCATTTGGTCGCAAATAACCTGAGAAAATGACAAAGAGAAAGAGATAAAAGTGTAAATGATCAAAAAATCTGTCTGAAAAGACATAAGGTCAAAATTTAGCTCTAAACCTACACTACCGTTCAAAAGGTTTGGGGTTGGTAATATGTTTTCGAAGCTTCTTAAGGTCTTTGCACACTGAGTCCGGAATTCTCATCCAAATTTTTGCACGTTAAAAAATAAATACGACCTCACGTTGTCTATCACGTTCACACACTGCTTCCAAAGCTTTTGTCCGTCATAAAACAATTTGGATCAGGTTCGGTTTTCTGCGTTTTCGCATCCGTAGCAAGCATTTTGACAGGAGAGGATGACGAATACGAATAAACTGAGTGTGTACTCAGTGTGCAAGGACCTTTAGGGTCATTTAAGCTGGATTTATGTGATCAAAAATATAGTAAAAATATTCTGAAATATTATTACAATTTAAAAAAACTGTTTGCTATTTGAATATATTTTAAAATGTAATTTATTCCTGTGATGGCAAAGCTGAATTTTCAGCATCATTACTCCAGTCTTCAGTGGCATGACCCTTCAGAAATCATTCTAATAAGCTGATTTGCTGTTTAAGAAACAATTCTTACTATCAATGTTAAAAACAGTTAAAAAACAGTTAAAAAAAACATATTTTTGTAGAAACCATTACACATTTGTTCTTTTTCAGGATTCTTTGATGAAGAGAAGGCTCAAAGAATTATTTATTTGAAATATTTGTAATATTCTAACCATCTTTACTGTCATTTTTGATCTATTTAATGTTTTTGCTGAATAAATTGTCATAAAAAAAAAAAAAAAAAAAATCGTACTGGCCTCAAATGTTTCATGGCAATGTACATGTCTCACAAACAATTGAATTCGGTCATATTTACTTTTCAAATATTTGCACTACTTTCATGGTTGAAAGACAAACAGCATACAAGTTTGAAATGACATAGTGTGTAAATAATGATATAATTGAATTTTTTTGAATGAACTACTCCTTTAAGAGATTTAAAAATACAGTAAGAGTAAAGCATCAGAAGGTATCACAGCACAGTGAATGTCTTTACATGTGCTTGTCTATCAAAGTGTGGTGATTAAGGGGGCAGGGGGCATGAGGTTGAGCCCCTGAGCGATCTGCTTTGACACTGGCTCATCTGTTCATGCAGCCTGGATAACTCCTCAACGCTTCAGCAGAACCCAATGGGAGGAAATACGGGATCACCTCTCGACCCAACGCACCAGCAAACCTCAATCAGCGGCGTGGGCCCTCAGCTCCACTGGCTTTACCCCGCTCACTGCAGTGATTAGACAGGCTTCAGCACCACTCACACAATGCTACTGAAACGGGAAGTTATTTCTTAAGGAAGAGATGGCTTAAAATGTTGTTTTGTGAGAGATTTCTACATTAGACAACCTGTTGATCGGAGAAAATAAAAAATAGCATAAATAAAATATTAAAATAGAAACACAAATCATTTTCACTCATATTTAATGCAAATTTACACTATGTTGCTATGAACTGATCTCCTGTCAGATAAACTCTTAAATCATACGCTATGCCACAATACATATCTGTTTACATAACAGACCGCGGCCACCCCCGCAGCCTTCATTTCCTCCTAACGGTGTCGATAAAATCATTTTGGTTTCATTACAGGCAGAGATATTGCCATCTCGCTCTCATCTTGTGAGGTTCAGCGGGAGCCCACCTCTACAGGAAGCGGGTGTGTGACAGTGTCCAGCCCATAAAAGCTGATTTATTAGCCTTGGCTCTTTTGTTTGCTCTGGCTGGTAGGACAGCTGCCCTGGCGCTTGTGCGTATCTATGCATTTCATCTGTGGTATTGTTCATCGGGAGGGAGAGACAGGGAGAATGCCCATCATCATCATATTCTGTTGATGGTGGACAGGGTTGGTTGACAGTGATGAATATGTGTTAATATGAGTTCAGATGAATATGTGTAAATATGGTGGGTTTTGTGATGGTAATTTCATTGTGAGATGGTGATGGGGGACTGATAATGACAGCCCGCTGGACACACGACCAGCTGCATCGCTGTTTGTTGGAGTTTTGTATAGCTGGGTATTTTTTGTCGTGACTGTTGTTTTGCATGTCAGACTTTCTATGGGCGTCCTTTGAGATGTCATGAGAATAAAGCGATGTGGCATAGAGTGGAATCACCTTGTCATTTGTGGAGCAGTATCATTATTGCTGGAAAATAACTGGCAAATACTCATTGACAGATACTGTAGGTTTTATGTACAATTTTAATCATTACAGTTTCTGTTAAATTGTATTTTACTTCATTTAAATTAGTTTATATTTTATATTTAGTTCATATATTGAAATATTTGAAATAAATGTGTATGTTTATATATATATATATATATATATATACGTATATATACACATACATCCTTATAATATATATAAGGATTTTCTAATCACATGACAATCTATAGTTTAATTTGGCTTATATCAATTATTTAAAATGTAACATTATGTTCTCTTAATAATGTTAGGGTTAGGGTTAGGGTTAATGTACAGTAAATTGAGATTTTATTTTAACTCCTTCACAAGAGGGTAATCATATTTTGGAATCTTTAGGATCAAAAACTTTAAGAACTCAGTTTTTTGGGGGGAGAATAACAATATGGATACTGGCATTAGCAGGCTGAACATAAGCCTATAATCTTTTATTTATTGTGGGACAATAAGAAGATTAGAAGATTTTTATTTGCCATTGGAAAACTATTAATCCTAACTAAACTGTTGGCATGCCAACAACTCTCTCGTGTTTGTGGGATATCCGTCTACCTGGCTCCTTTTTCCAATCTGAGCGAAGGAATAATTCTAAGAAACACACCTTCATCATTTTGTTTTTAGACACGGCCTGATCTGTTGTGGTTACTCCCAATTGTTCAAGCAACTACGTCCATACAGATTGCATTAATCTCATGAAAATATAATTATTTTCCCCCAAAAAAATCAAGTATTGAGCAAGTATTGAAGATTAGCATGGTTGTAATTTTTGGCATGAAGACCACAGCGCTGTGATATGATCTTGTGAAACATCTGTAAAGAAGATGAGTTGGTAACAATAACAAGATGATTTTGCACATTCCATCATATTTATGGAGTTTTCGCTGTCTAAACACATCCAAACACTCACAACGTTCACATTAAACGATGGCTGACGTAATATTTTGGCTAGATTAACCAGTTACACGCCGGATCTGTCAAACAAGTCGGACAGAATAATGAATCTGTCATCATGACTCAGTTTGAATCAAACGTTCATTCAACAATACAAATCCTCGTCAAAGACTCCAGGGCGAAAAAGGCCAGAAAGCACAGGAAATTAACCCTATTGAGCAGTGGTGACACTTTCTAGTTTCGCCCGCTCACCTCGACGCCGCCCCGCTCTCAGGATCCTTCTCATCCAAATGAAAACATTCCTTTTCATCCGCCTCTTTTCTTCTCACCTCCTTTTCCCCACCCGTTCTAATCTTGTAAGCCATTATTTTTCTATTTCCCCTCTCTGTCACTTTGCATTATTTTTGCTGCTGTAATTCCCATTTGTTCCTTCTGGAATCTTCCTGTCCTGGCTTTGTCCCGGCATCTAATCCGGACTTTTTGGCTGTCGTCAGCCCCCCTGACCCATTCCCCATTCTCAGCGGGACCTCTGATGGAATAGCCACGCATGACGCCCCTGCTATAGCAACCACACCTCTGCAGGAAGGCGACGGCTAACTTTTCGGATGGGCAGAGAAAGCCTTTCACAAGCTGGCAGCAGAAGTAAATCCTTCTTGGAGGAACAAGGGGAATTAGCAGGGAGCAGTGGAGTAGGGATTTAACCCTACCCCTTTTTTTCCTTTTGAAAGGCACAGTCACTTCAACTCCCACTGATCGCCACAATCAAACAGGGCAGAGGCGGGGGGTAACAGAAAGAGAGAGAGGGAGGCGGCTGGGATGAGGGGGGTGAAAGAGAGCAGCCCAGTGAATGACACAAGCGCTGGATTGTGGAGGAGCCCCTAATCCCACTTTAATACCTTTCCAAGTTCAGCGCCGAAAGAATGCGCTTTAAAACAACACCGCAGTGTGAGCAGGCGAAGGCCGACCGGGGTGGGGTGGGGGCATTGCTCTCAATCCCCCGTAACATTACCTGATTAGCCTGGGTGAGCAGCGGAGTATGGGCACACAGGGGAAGAGCGGACCGGACGTCAGGACAGACGTAAACAACGTCAGCTCTTACTGGGATGCCGCACGTCTTCTGGAGGGGATTTCTGTCCTGTGGTTTGAGATGAAAGCTGAAGAGAGACTAGAGAGTAGAATCCTCCAGATGCATCTCCACATCTGGGCCTTTTTAATAAACCTCTACAGTGAGGGAAAGTACTACCACCAGACACAAAACACAAGACCTACAGATCCCAATTTTTCTGCTATTGGTCTCAAGGAGCAAAAAGAGTCTGAAGAATCATGAACATTATTGAGCTGCCTTATAAAACACCTAAACTAAATAAAATAAAATAAATAAAATAAGTAATAATAATATGTTGTTATAAACAAATATGACAAATATGGCAACAAAAAAAAAAAACTTCATGGAACATGCTATAATGAACAATTAGTGCTGTCAAATGATTAATCGTGATTAATTGCATCAAAATAAAAGTTTTTGTTTACATAATATGTGTGTGTGTACTGTGTATATTTATTATGTATATATAAATGCATATACATACAGTATATATTTAGAAAATATTTACATGTGTATATATTTATATTCATGTAATTTATATTATACATAAATATATTTAATATATAAACATAACATATTTTTTTCTGAAATATATACATGCATGTGTGTGTATTTATATATTCATAATAAATATACACAGTACACACACATACTGTATATATGTAAACAAAAACTTTTATTTTGGATGCGATTAATCATGATTGATCGTTTGACAGCACTATGAACAATATCAATAAAAACAGCATTTTATATGCGTATGCTTTTAACGAAATATGCATTTAAATAATTTGTGAAGTAAAAAATAAAATAAAAAATAAAATAACAAATTCAGGATTTAGAATAGTGAACAAAGCAGCATATGTTATAGATATACCTATATATGTATCGTTCACTGATAAAAATTCATTGCGACAAGCTCAGTAAAAAAAAATATCCAAGATGGCGTACAAAGTGAAATGATTATAAATAAACATACATTTCATTCAACACTGAGTCAAAACATGTCCAAAACAATTTGAACAACTCTAATATTGCTTATTTTACCCACTTTTTGTATGTGCTATGCATTTTAATGCTCATTAAGAGTATTGTGGTGTTAGCTTAGCAACATGCTAACACTAAACTACTGAAAACAGGAGGAGTCAAGTTATCAGTGCAGAGTGCTATTTACAAGTTGCTATGTAGTTGCCTATGTAGAACAAATCAATCCATAGAATTTTCATTCTAGACGGAAGGCATAGTAAGCAATAGGCTGCAAGGCAGCTGACTGGGTTTTGAAACAGAACTTATTGTGGATACTATAAGGAGAGTGAATAATGTGTGTGAATGATGAATTATAAAGCCAAGACTATATATTGAGTCATTAATACAAATTACAACAAAAAAGAGGAAGAAAAAGACAGACCAAACAGGATTGGGGAGGTGGGGTGGGGGGGGGGACTTTAAAGTCCCTCAGACACCCAGTTTGTTTGTCCTGAGGATGTACACTCCCTACCAAACACCTGAGCGCACAGATCAGCAGATAAGACCCTCGCATTTGGATCAACAGACACAATTCAGGCATCGCCGTGCCAATATTGATTCAGACCCTCCCAGACCCAGACCCCACGAGTCAAATCAGAGATAATCCACACAGATAACTTCAGAAAAGATCATTATCTGCTTCCACACTCTCACAGTGTAATCGCCAGAAGAATCAGTATTCACGCACAAAGACTGCATGTTTGGTGAGAAGATATGTCCACCATTGGAATCTTAGAGCAACAGGTACCAGATGACGTTCAATAAATTTTCACAATTAAGTCAAATGAAATAAACTAAAATTAAAACAATTAAAATAAAAGAAAATATTTATTAAGAATAAATATTATACAGATTTTTCTTCACCGTTAAATAAAACATTAATGGTTTGTATCTGGCATGTGTTAAATCCCAACCTCATTCCCCTGCACATTACAGGCAAAAGTGCCCAAATTCCTCCACGTTCCCTGTTTTCTGACATGATATTTTCCCTGCAGGGTGTCTGCGTCTTGCACGGACAGAGCGTTTGACGGCTCATCAGAGGAAGATATTTCTGTGATAAAAACATCTAGGCCCTCACCTTCCAATTCCTCTCAGAACGCTTGCCGTCAGAGTACGCGCTTTCTCTTTGAACAGCTTATGAACAACTTAAAGTGTGACAACATCTTAAAGCTTTCACCACATGTTGCCAATGATTTCCCGACCACTAAAGACCTTCCCTCAATGCCTCTAACTCTCTGATAAGGATCACATACCCAGAGGAGATTAAAGATGAGTCTAGAGAAGGGAGAGAGGTGTGGGGGAGTGTGCGGCTTGATAATCGTCGTACATTTAACAACACATGCTCTCATCCCCACCTATCCTCTTGTCTGTACTGAACATGCATGGGATCAAGAAAAAAACCTGTAACGATTTTGGAATGGATTCTTATGTCACCACATTTCCATCAAAGGCTCTGTCTAACAGCTGTAAACAATCACTTTGAAGACAGTCAGTCCCCCCAGGCTTCTTCAACCGAGCCCCCCAGGCCTGCGATGTGTTCTGGTCGTGTCAATCATGAAGACACGAACGCTGAGGTGTTTGTGAGGGGGGGTCGGTTGAAGGAGAGTTGATGGACACTGCGTCTGGGAGCTACCTGGTTACAGACTACATGGCTTCTATGATCTTTTTTTGTTTGTTTGTTTTTCATCTGTGACATGGATCTTGTCTCCTGGAAACCAACACAGAAAGAGAGATCCAAAGAAAAGTGAGAGAAAACAGTTTAGGGCAGCTTCACAGTTACAGTTATCTATCTATCTATCTATCTATCTATCTATCTATCTATCTATCTATCTATCTATCTATCTATCTAACAGACTTTTTCAAAACTTTGTGACAAGCCTTTGTCTAGTTTCGAAAAACGTTACTTTTCTAGATAAAAATGACAATTTAATTTAATTTTAATTTTAAAGGCATTTTCTTAAGTTTGAATAATCCTGTCATTAGAATCAGAACTGATATTTTTCTGATATAAATCTTTTTTTTTCCATCACCCATCATTACACAATGATTTGCACTGACTGCTGAACTAGGAATCTGATTAAGACACACGCTGTTACACTTTCCACACATACAAATGCTGGTTGCGCTTATATGCTGCTGGTTATACTGCACATTTTGCATTTTATAATCGAAAAGACCATACAAATTAAAATACATTTATATTACTTAAGTAAACATGAGCACTAAAAATCAGCATGTGAAACGGAGTACAACTCCAAGCCAATATCATGACTTGGTTGTGAACGACCAACATAGATAAAGTTTCTACTGGTTTAGTGTGCCATAAAATCTTTGCTCTTTAATATTCTTTAAGAATAACTGCAATGCTTCTACCATTTTGGGGGGTGAGATTAAATGCAATTGATCATAACTCAAGTCCTTAAACTTTAAACACAGTCTAAAAAATGCTGTTTCATTAGACAAATACCATAATCATTAAAGTAAAACTTCTCTTTAATAATCCATGAGGAAATGGGCCTCTATTACTGCTTAGTATCAGCGTTTCTCTTCGGCGTGGAGAGATTACAGTGTGAACTAATGAAGGCAAATAAAGAGTATCTTCACCACGTTCCCCTGGGCAAGCTCAAGTCAACGCTAAGAGCTGCTTAATCACCTCCCTCTCTATACTAAATTAGCATAGTAATGGGCTTTAAATTGAGGCTCTTTGTTTTTTAATTAAACTCCCAGCAGGTAAAAGTAAAACACATTAGAGGAGAATGTGCACCTTCATTACTGGCCCAGAGGTGTTTTCTTCCATCAAACAATCTTTGGGCTCATTTTCTCTTGAGGAACACTGAGGGAAGATCTCAGAAGACACGTTTCATCTCTCACTTTGTCCCCTGTTCGTTTAAAATATCTATCAAATTAGAAGCAAACTGTTTTTGAAGCTTGTGGGGTGTTGATGATATGCCTTGTGGCTAACAAATGGCTCGTAAGCCGCGGTATGAGTCACCATCCCAGCGAAGAACATTGTGTGATCATCTACCTCGCTGTGATGGATAAGCGGATTTGCCTAGACAGGTTCTACTTTGGTCTATGACACCATTGTCTTGTGCATCTAAGAATGCTGGGAGGTTTGGCTTCAGGGATTGTTATTCATATTTGTTTTGCAACAGCTGATTTATTACCCTGCAGAATTCAACACCTGAATTGTTATACGGCCTGCACATGAATTCCCACAATCATGAATCTGCCATTTAAGACTATTGAAATGAATGATGAGCTTCACAAAACATCTAATCACCGCAATCAATGCAACGAGGATGCGGATCGATGTTGCTTTATGCTCTGAAGAAATCCTCAATGCAGCTTTACGGCCATCAACACCGTCATCATACACAATTTGACTGGTAACTCTCATTATACAACATATTTCATGTTCAATCTGCGTTTTTGAGTGTGCTTTAGATCCAAAAACTCATGTGATGTTTGAGGACTGAAATGAAATCAGTGCCTCAGGATTCTGTCCTACTCTTTTGGAAAGTGGTTATGTGACATGTTAAATTTTCTCTTTCTGTTCACAGAAACACATGTTTCGTGCGGCTCCTGACAGGAAAATATTCCACGCGTGGCTGAACGCCCTTATTGATCTGACAAACTGAGCTGTATCACAATGTGAGGAGATGTATTCAAAAATACGTTGTGTTTTCTACCTGGTTGAGCGGTTAAATTATTCTCAGGCGTGATCATCAAACATGCTTTCTGCTCCGGTGAACTGAAAGATGTAGTAACTTGAGGGGTCATTCGCAGAGGTAGGAGGCACAGCTGAAGGAGAGTATCAGTGTCCAAACATGTCTACACACTTACCTCAATGCCTCTCAGCAAAACATAGGGCCAAGTGCAACATTCACAAGCTGAGTTAACACAAATCAAGCTGTCTTAACATATTTCTGTGAGAAAATTTGGGCAGAAAAGTCTGTCAACTGGTCAAACATATCTGGAGACACAGTATCTCTGATTCAAAACCTAGTCAGCAGCCTTGATGTCTATACTATCACTGAACCTCATAAATGACTGATTTGGGACACTCTCCACAGGCAACAAGTGTACAATTATCATGACTCCTAATTAATTTATATAAAGTTTAGTGCTAGCATGTTGCTAAGCTAACACCATATTCTAACTACACAAATATCTATTTTAATTACATGGAACATTAAATATATTATATATTACCTTATATGTAAATGATACATGTCTGGATTGAAATCTAAGTTTATTTACAATCAACATTTTGCCTTCTGCCATCTTTATTTTTTTCTCCAAGCTTATAGCAATGCATTCTGGGATTACCTTTTCCACTAATGCAAATACTGCCTTTACCTCATGGAACAGTCTTCACATTTATCATGCCTTGAAAGCTGTCTATTTAGGCAGCACATTAGGTTTTGGAACAAAGCAATGATGCACTACTCAAAGAAAAAATAAATCTGACCATGTTACACCAACATATGCTGTCCAAAGTTTGAGGTTGGTATGATTTTTTTAGTGCTGTCAAATGATTAATCGCGATTAATCGCATCCAAAATAAAAGTTTTTGTTTACATTATATATATGTATATGTATGTGTACTGTGTATATTTATTAAGTATATATAAATACACATACATACAGTATATATTTTGAAAATATTTACATTTATATATTCATATTCTTATATTTTATATTATATATAAATATATTTAATATATAAACATAACATTTTTCTGAAAAATATACATGCATGTGTTTGTATTTATATATACATAATAAATATACACATATATTATGTAAACAAAAACTTTTATTTTGGATGCGATTAATCGCGATTAATCGTTTGACAGCACTCATTTTTTTATTGTTTTTGAAAGAAAACAATTGCATTTACTTGCTGCATTTATTTGATCAAAAACAGTATTATTGTCAGTAATATTATGACAGTTTAAAATGTTTTGTATATATTTTAAAATGTATTTTATTTCTGTGATGGCAAAGCTGAATTTTCAGCATCATTGCTCCAGTCTTTAGTGTCACATGATCCTTCATAAATCATTCTGAAATGCTGATTTGCTGCTCAAGAAATATTTCTTATTATTATCATCAATGTTGAAAACAGTTCTGCTGCTTAATATTTTTGTGGTGATACTTTTGGATGAATAGATTTTTGTAATCTTAATGACCCCAAACTTTTGAACGATATGGGGATAAAGAAAAAAATCAAACAGTTCACAAAAAAAGATTGAAGGATGAGTGTGGAGAGATGGCTGCACTGATATGAAAAGGACAGCAGGGCCGTGAGCGGTGGAGGTTGAGTACACAGCTAAGTCTGGGCATCAGGCAGACAGGTACACAGTGTGTGTTTGGACAGCTGTAGATCTCCAGTGAGCATGTTCAATGCAGAACCACAGCGCCTATGTACAAAGAGACAGTGCTGCCTCTCACAAAACATGAAAGAAAAGGGGGATTGAGTGGGCGTGAGCACGAGGAACCGTATGCAAGATCTGACCCATCTGAATCTGATTTACAAATAAACATAAAATGCTGAGAGTTTGGAGAATCATCGGTTGCGTCATGATAATGCTGATTACAAGTTTAGATCAAACAACATTCAAATCCCTTCTGAAAACAAAAAGAAAGATTAAACCAGCTTAAGGTGGTCTGTTTTGATGGTTTAAGGTGAGAATTTGAGCACCTTTTACCTGGTTAGGTTGACCAGCTAAACCCTTTTATTTCTCTGTTGATAAAGAAATGACACTAGTTAGTCTTAAATGGTTTAAGCTGGTCTGATATCTAGTATTTAGCTAATTTAACTGGTTGACCAGCTGGTTTCCTATAGCCTGGATAGTCAAAAATATGCTCAAAACCATCAATAAAGACCAGCCTAATGAGTTTGGCCAGGCCAGGAAACCATCCTATACATCTTAAGGCCAACAAACCAGCTTTTTAGAGGTCTCTTTCAGCAGGAGAATAGATGAGATTCATAGATATAAAGATCAGTGAATTTCCCCCTTTTAGCATCTCCCAAACTCTTTGTCATTGTGCTACAGCGTGTTCGCTTGTAAAGGAGGCAGAAGTGCGTGAGTTACGAGCAGAGCTCTGCAGACTGCTCTGCTTCTCATCACAGCGTTCTGCTCTGTAACTTAAGCCTGCAGTAATGCTCATCTCCTCTCTGGCCCCGTTGGAGACCTGACATCTTTACAGCACATGCACTGCAAATGAGAGAGCATCTGAAAGAGAGAGAGAGGGGAAAGCGAGGACTCTTGAATCAACTCTATTTTGAAAAAGTCTAAGAGTAAAAAAAAACACTCAAATGAAGCAAATGAGAAAAAAAATGGAAGGAACAAAAGAAAAATGACAGAGATTTTGTAAAGCAAACAGACAAAGGGCTCCCTGTAAAGTTTTCTGTAACTGCTTAATAATACTAATAACTCAGTGGTTCACCCTTCCAAGCCACTTTAAATGAGGTCTAACAGGCCTTCTTGCTGCGCAGGCCACTGCAGACAATCTGCTTACAGTGGGACTAATAACTCTCAGATGGCATAACGTATGCTATGAGCCATAACTTCCCATAGATAGCCTAATGAAAGGAATACTGGTCAGACCAAATCCTTGGCATTATAGCGTCAGTAGATGACATGCTTTTGGATGAAGAACAGGGACAATGTTAGACCACCATATAATTACGACACTTAAACGCCAGACATATGGTGAAATATTAAAAAAAGTCACATTTTAAAAATGTCTACAAAATAATAATAATAATCATCATCATCATCATCAATATATTATTTTAAAGTGATATTATATTTTTCACATTTAATAATTAAAAAAAAATTATACATGTTATATATAATACATAATACATAATACATAAGACAGATAGATAGATAGATAGGTAGATAGATAGATATAGACATATAGAGCTAGATAGATAGATAGATAGATAGATAGATAGATAGATAGATAGATAGATAGATAGATAGACAGACAGACAGACATATAGATAGATAGATAGATAGATAGATAGATAGATAGATAGATAGATAGATAGATAGATATTGACATATACAGCTAGATAGATAGATAGATAAATAGATAGATAGATAGATAGATAGATAGATGATAGATAGATAGATAGATAGATAGATAGATAGATAGATAGATAGATATTGACATATACAGCTACATAGATAGATAGATAGATAGATAGATAGACATATACAGCTAGCTAGCTAGATAGATAGATAGATAGATAGATAGATAGATAGATAGATAGATAGATAGATATAGACATATAGAGCTAGATAGATAGATAGATAGATAGATAGATAGATATAGACATATAGAGCTAGATAGATAGATAGATAGATAGATATAGACATATAGAGCTAGATAGACAGACAGACAGACAGATAGATAGATAGATAGATAGATAGATAGATAGATAGATAGATAGATAGATAGATAGATAGATAGATAGATAGATAGATAGATAGATAGATAGATAGATAGATAGATAGATATTGACATATACAGCTAGATAGATAGATAGATAAATAGATAGATAGATAGATAGATAGATAGATAGATATTGACATATACAGCTACATAGATAGATAGATAGATATTGACATATACAGCTAGATAGATAGATAGATAGATAGATAGATAGATAGATAGATAGATAGATAGATAGATAGATAGATAGATACTATAACTTACATTGCAATATAAAGGGGTACTACGGTGAAACAGTAATATATATATATATATAATAGCGGTAATAGTATAATATACAGTATGATATAGTAATAAAAATATAGTAATAGAAAATAGTAATTTATAATACATAAACGACTACATTTAAATAAGCAATCTAATTAAAAAATGCATTACCATATTTTCTCAACATGTAGCATTAAGTATTTCAAAGTACCACTTGATATCATGAAGTGGTGCACAGATCTGATTCACTGATCTAGTGTACCGTTCCCATCCGTTCCTAAGACACACTTGAGAAGGAAAACAATGAGTGGAATTCTTCAGCGCTGAAGTGGTTAAAAAGCAACATTTGGAGTAGAGGGCTTCATAATTACTATTGACCCTGGAGGGCCTTCTTCTGCGAAATAAAACAAACAGTAATATAAGGTGTTCTGAAGCGAGGGCTCTGCAAATATGCAAAGGCGGGATTCGGTGGAGAACGTCACGCGTTGGCTCCTTTTCAGGGCAGCCTAATCTGTGGGCCTACACAATATTAAGATGGCTTTGGAGCCACTTGTGACCCAGCTGTTCACTAATGAAAAATTCCTTAGCTCCATACAGAGGCTGGAGAAGCTTGTCTGCTAACACACCCCAACCCCCTTTTCTGCCATGGAGAACCGTGCCTTGTCCATCTTGTGGAGTTTACCCGGAATTAATAAATAGTGGATTCCCAAAAGCAGAGTCTGGAAAGACGCTTGTGCGCATATGTGTGTCCTCCCCTCCCTTCTCTCTGACCCTCTAACTCCCGAAAAAGTGAAAAAGAAGAGTGTTTACCTTCGTTTTAATTAGCAGGAATGACCCTGTCATTATTTGGATGCTAGCGTGTTGAGATGGGGGGTCTGTTTACGCGACAGAGTCTTAGTTTAAGCTTGAAATCAAGAGAATGCGTGGTGACAAGGGCTTAGTTGACGTGGAGATGAACCCAGACTCGTTTGTTTGCACTGTCACTTATTTCTTTATTCCTAGATTCCTTCTCCTGTTTCAAATGGGGGAAATTCTCCACACCCACTAAGTCAACTTTGACTCTGAAAAGGAATATCACTGTTTATTTCTTTATTACGTGCCCTTTTTAATTAAAAAACACTTTAATTAATGGTTTAATTGGGTGTTCGTGTTTTGAATGGTGAATTGGTCACGCTTATGGAATCTTATTCTCTGTATTAAACAAATAGTTTGCTGAAAAAATTACCTGTATGACGTTTTTTCTTCTGTGGAATGCAAAAAAAAGATATTTTGAAGAAAGTCTGTTTTTGTCCTTGCCATTAAAATACAAAAGTTCAGTGATGTTTTTGGACCCCATTAACTTCAATACTTTAAAATCTCTCAGAATTTATATTCCACAGAAGAAAGAAAATCATACAAGTTTAGAATGATGGTGAGTAAATTGATTTTTGGATGGACTATCTCTTTAAGAGTCAAGACGGTGAAACCAAGCTTTCCATGGTTTCATCTTTGATTTAAGATTGAACTTATCCAATGTGACAAGACAAAATCATCGGTAGGTTTATCTTCAGCTTTGTCCTTTACAACTGACGTTCAATAGACATAATACATCTTAATGTAACTGCAATATTACATGTGCTTTACAGTCTCAACATAGTAAAGGACTGTAAGGAAAAAGAAGAATAAAATGAAAGAATATGTGGCTATAAAAGTCAATACAGTCCCCATTCCCCATTCTTTACCTCTATAATGACACTTCTTCTTAGCGAGATATATTTCAGTGGACTTGACAAGAGCATTCCAAACTTATGTACCCCATCCCTGGCTGTCTTGTCACTGTCTGGCTGCGATGTGGCGAATGCACATTTAATAGACCTGCTTAAAGTCGGTAGCTAGCTGTGAAACGGCAGGCTCTGCAGAGTTATAAAGTCAACAGCTGCTCTCTTGACCCCATGAAAAGCTGCTGAAGAGGCCCATGTCAGTTCACGGGGCAGTGGGAGAGATAGGAGCCGTGGAGGAACACACGATTTACTGACAGATCACCCCTGGATGAGTTTGTGAGGATCATCTATACTGTGTTCTGTTCTGTAGGTGTATGTAGTACTAGGTTTCCAGGTAACACTTTAGAATAGGGAACACATATTCACTATTAACTAAGAGTTTTCCCTGAACAAACTTAATAATAGTTAGTAAGGTAGTTGTTAAGTTTAGGTATGGGGTAGGATTAAGGGATCTAAAATATGGTCATGCAGAATAAGGCATTAATATGTGCTTTGTAAGTACTAATATTAACAGCCAATATACTAGTAATATGCATGCTAATAAGCAGCTAGTTAATAGTGAGAATCGGTCCTTAAAATAAAGTGTTAACGGTTTTCAAGATTGAATCAAGATTTTATCGTTAGAACTACTAACAAAACTGCTTGAATCAGCCTAACCTAGCTGGCCTTTAAAATAAATAAATAAATAAAACAAACAAATAAATAAAACAAACAAACAAACAAACAAACAAACAAATAAATAAATGGGGAAAGGTCTATATATTTATTTAGGTATAAATGTACATTTGATTATTTTTATTTTTTTAAGTTTTCTAATTTTAAAATATATAATTTATTCTTTTATTTAAAAAGGGTGCATTAAATTAATTAAAAGTGACAGTAAAAACAATTATAATGTTACGATTTTTTTTTTCAAATAAATGTTGTTTTTTAAATTCTTTTTATTAATCAAAGAATCCTGAAAAAATATATTATGGTCTCCATAAAAAAAATATGAAGCAGCACAACTATTTTCAACATTGATCATAATAATACATTTTTCTTAATCACCAAATCAGCATATTAGAATGATTTCTGAATGATCATGTGACACTGAAGACTGAAGTAATGAATGATGAAAACTCATAAATTACATTTGAAATATATTAAAACAGAAAACACTTATTTTAATTTATTTTATTGTATATAAGCTGGGAAATCAGCGGGTTATCTTGTGGCCATTTAGGTTTGGGTTCATTACCATAAAAACCTGTTAAACATTTATATTGTACTCTTCCACTAACAGCTCCCTAGCTAATACAACAATGCTGTAAATGTTGCCCAGCTTCTACAACTCAACACAAGAGGCCAAAATGCCTTGAGAATTTAACCTGAGAGTAACACTCTTAAAAGAACCTGGTTAGAGATTGTTTTGTACAGAGTCTTGTTGCCATGGCTTCACTAGCAGACTCGCTAACATTAAAGCCACCGGTGATAAATGAGGAAAAGAAGCTCAGTGTGCAAGAAAGAGCCGGGAGGGTACTGGGAGAGCACACATCCTCCATGATGGATATGTTAGCCGTAGCGGGCACATATTAACCAAGCCGATGTCTGGGCGGCTGATGGCTACAAGTACATGCTAAGACCAGCTGCTACAGGGGAGCAGAGGGCAAAGTTCATGAGGAGATCCTGGTCTTGGTGCATTGCTGGGTTTCACTATGGGAACACACTATGGATATTCAGTGGCGGACGAAAGAAAATAAAGCTCTTGGTTATCGGTTTAACCGCGTCATGCTTCCTCGGTGCTGGTAAAGAATGCTACATTTGAGGGGGAAGTGCTGGAGAAAATGAAAAACAAACAAGGTTTTTTTGTTGACAGGATGTTTCGGGACCCAAAGGCTGAAGGATTACCAGCCAGATTAGCGTAGAGAAACTATATTTGAATTTGTGCTCAGCAGGCCCCTTCAGAAAGCTCAATTCCAGATTAGGAGGTGTTATACTGAAAAGCGTCTTTCATTGTGGGGCCGAGTTACACTAGCCAAACAAATATGTCTGCAGTGTGTGGGGCTGGCATGAAATGCGTAGATGTCACCATGGCAACCATGGCAAAAGTGAGAGCACGGCGGAGCGATGGTGGAATGCGGGAAAAAGACACACAAACACACACCAGAGACCACCCGAGACCACCAGTGAACAAAGGATGTTTTTCCTCTGTTGCTTTTGTTGCATTTTGAAGATGGTCTTTGCTGTTCTTCTGACTCATGTGATAAACATATATACTATAAAAGAGACTGGGGCTAGTTGTCACGTGGAGATGATATCACAAGGGCTATATGGTAGCCTACATATAGGGGTTTGAGTCAAAAGCCCAAGGACAAAAAGGTTGAACTATAAAAAAACAACAACAAAAAAAAAGCCCTTGTTATGAGAACACTGGGTCTCATTCACTAAGCATGCATACGCACAAATTTGTACATGTAACCTGCATATGAATGTTTTCTCGAACAAATCATGATTCACTAAAGCTTTCGTACTAAAATTTATTCTAAATTTAAGAAAAAATACAGGAACAATTGAAAGCACATGTACCCAAAAATCTATCTATCTATCTATCTATCTATGAATTAGGCAGAAAGTTTTTCTTCGAAAAAGTTTGAATGTGCGTGTAAATACAAATAATCTATGCAATTATTAGTGAATGAGACCCAATGTTTTAATTGCAATTTCTGCTGGGCAAAAAAATATTTTTTGCATGTTGTCTTTTTCTGCTTAATAATGTGATGATAATAATAATGTGACAACTTACCCCACTTAGTGTAACAACATGCCCTACATTGTATTTAATAAACTTTAATCTTTGTTTTAGGTGATAAGGTTGAAAATGTATGGATAATGGCTGTTTTGTAGCCTTGAATATAAGGCACGTGTCTATACACAAATTAACTTTCAAAAATAAACGGATCATGAAAAATATTCAGGGGAGGAAACAATATGCAAAAGCATTCAGACTCTGAGACCAAAAAAACTTGGAGCAAATCTGCCTAAAATAATGGGCCAAATTTACACTCAAAAATTACCCAGAAAACTGCAGCTGCTTCAAAAAGCGTCTCTCTGAAATATGTAAGAATTAAATATTTATGCCTACAAAAATAAAGGTTATTTATTGGAATTGATGGTTCCATGAAGAACCTTTAGCATCTATGAAACCTTTCCAATACACAAAAGTGTAAAAAAGTTTTATTAGATTACTAAATGTTCTTCAAACAAAAAAAACAACAACAACAACAAAAAAAAACTCTTTGAAGAACTGTTCGCTGAAAAATTTACATATATGGCATCACTGTAAAAAAATTATAATAATAAAATAAAACTTTAGAACCTTGTTTTTTTAAGGTATAGTATTTCAGTCTTATTTTTGTTATGATATGACAATGCCACATAATAAAACATTTTTAGTTATAGTTTTTATAAAATACAAAAACCACAGATGTGCATTACAGTGCAGGTTTTTAAAAGTGAGTGAAACAGTTTTCAAGGTCTGAATGCTTTTGTGAAGGACTGTATCTGTAAAACACCAGGTGTGTGTGATAGAAGGCATCCAACAATTGTTTCGACCGGCCAGGATAATGTCCAGAAAGGAGGAGTCGGTCTCCTCTCCGCTCTCTTTGCCCTGAGTCTGGGCCAGTTGGTGAGGCTCCAGGCATGACGGGGAGCTGGCTGGGTTTGAAAGCCCATCCTCGAGCTGCAGAGGACAGGGTCAGATGTGGAGATGCCCCTGAACTCCTCTGGTATGTGAGGAGAAAGCAGGAAGAGCACAGTGGTAAAGGATCCACCATGGACGCAGAGCAGGGCAAGAGGCAACAGCAGGTCTTCACGCTGAAAGATCAGCATGCATTAACACCGCACTTCTCTTTCTCTCTGATGAAAAAGTATTTATTTAACGCCAAAACATTTTGATGGGCTGATATAGATACCGTAGTAAAAGTTCTCCTTCCTTTCAAACAAACAAAAAAAACAGTAATGTTACCATATTCCATTCATCTGAAATCAAGCAGAACAATACTTCTGAAGGCCGTCATGCATGACCTTTTGTTTGGAAAGAGCCAGGCCTTCAGATCTTTGTTAAAGAAATTCCACATGGCTGGCACAGGCAGGATGAAATGAAAGCCCCTGCTGGCACAGACTGGCGCTGGTGCGTGGGCACCGGGCTATCACATGTCCCATGGGACAAGGCACGTGCCAAACCGACAGACTTCCCCTCCAATCAGCCACTTACCAAAGGCTCTCCATTTCAGCCCACAAAGCCACTCTAAACACACACATACACTCACACACAAATTCGCATACACAGATGGAGTTGGCCGCAGCTGACTGAATTACAGTTACAAATGCAATTGGAGAAGACTTTCCAGTTTGATTCAGAAAGAATTTCCCTGCTGCTAAACTCACTCCTCATGTTCCACTCTACTATATGTGTTCTGATGCAGTGGTAGACTGTTAAAATACTGTGTGTATGTATGTAAATATATGGTAACTGAAATGCCAAATTTATGCACATTGCGTCTGTAAAATTTACCGGAAAAACTGAAGCTGCTATAAAATGTGGCTCTATGTGGCTGCAATATTAAAATGTATGAAATAAATATTTATACCTATTCCAGTCTTATTTTTGTGTCACATTAATATGTACATTTTGAGTTTAAGTGCTTAAAAACAAAAATGTCACAGAGCTGCATTTCAAGTGCAGGTTTTTAAAAATGAGAGACATATTTTACTATTATATTATATTTTTGTACCTAATTAGTTTTTTTTTTTAAATTATCATTCATAACACAATTTTGACAATAAAACATTTTATATAAATAAAACACCTTATAAGGCAAATACATTTTTAGTAACTCTCTTGCTTAACTTGAATATAACAGACAAAATGCAGTGATGCACCAATATTATTATATACTATATATATGTGTGTGTGTGTGTGTGTGTGTGTGTGTGTTTATGTGGTTTATGAGGACGTATAATAACATATGACAGAGGTATTACAATTTGAAGGTGGTTTATGAGGACACTGCCTATGTCCCCGTAATTCAAAAGGCTTAAAAAACATACTAAATGAAAATCTATTGCACACAGTCTCCTGTGAGGGCTAAGTTTAGGTGTAGGGTAGGTGTAGGGCAATAGCACATACAGATTGTACAGTATAAAAACCATTACGCCTATGGAGAGTATAAATATACCAACAAGACGATGGTTATTTTAACCAAGAAATAGCTGATATAAAAACATTATTTTGTAATGATTTTAGATTTTGTATGCAACGTTAGATTTAGATTTTGTAAATCTAAATAAATTAACACTTAAACCAAAAATGAGTCTTTTTGAATGTTAAAAAGTGAATTTAGGCTTTACAGCATTATAATGACTAGTATGAAAGAGGATAACAGTTACAACAAATTAATATTGTGCTTTTAAATATTTGCTTTAGATGTGCATTAGATGATGCAAAGGTAATCTAAATGTAAAAATAAATAAATAAAGGAAATGGGGAAAAAATGCAAAACAAAAAAGAAATATCTTGATTGCCTTTTGTTCACCACTGATATCTGTTGACCAAAATTTAATTTACCATTTAATTAAAATATTTTTCAATAATAGACTAACATTCCCACATCTGATTGTCACTGATTATTACATTTCTACCCAGTTGAATTCCTCAGTGCCCTGATCCCACATGAGATCATTGCGTCATTGGCGGCAACAAAACAACAACATACATCAATATTGGTGGAGATGGGTTAATACAAAAATTCCTTTTTATCTCAGAGGTAGAGCACCGAACCCAACACATCGTCATGTCTAGACATTACACCATAAATTCTAAAGCAGAAAAACAACAGGCCGAAGAGAACAATAAATTAATTGTAGAAGATTTTACTTGCTTGCTTAAACACGTCCAGTGTATCTGATCTGGAGGGATGTTTTATCTCTATCATCACAATGGGGATTTTTTTGTTCACCCATACCATCTAACGTTACTATGAATCTATTCTAGTCTTCTCTACCCTGTGTGTTCAACTATGTATTTTGCCTCAAGTGATCTGGCAGTGAAAATGACAGGAAACCCTCCATCTGTATGTGGGAATTTCTATTTCAGCCTTTATATAACAGTTCAGAGATTCATTATTATGTTATCTGAAATAACAATTACAACTCCAAATGCAACTCCAAAACACATGTTGATCCGAGCACAGCTGAGTCCCAGCAGCTGTCTGAAGCACAGTTCATGTAAGCCCACAGGAGGGGCGGCTCCGTCACCTCCCTACACGGTACGAATGCTTGTGTTGATCAGATATGCATCTCTTATATTGTTACACGCAGACAACGCTCTCCCTTTAACAAATGCCTGCTCTCCCTTCGGCGGAGGGAGTGTGTGCGTATTCATGAGCCAATTTGACACCCTTTGACTTTGGGAGTGTGCATGGTGTATTCATGGGGTGATTTTACACAGTCTTGGCCTGTTTTGTCCATATCGGCGCAGGCTATTGTTTACTCACACAGCCTGTCGAAAAGCAGCTGCTTCTATAATGCAAAGGCAGCACTTTATGCCACATAGTGACTAATGGCTGGCAGTGAAAATGACTGGCACACACAAACACACAGCATGAATTCAAAGAGACAAGGGTCAGTGACATGGACGAGTGTCCGTGATGAATAAAATAAAAATCATTATAAAATACTAGAAATTAGATTTTATTTTATTTTTTTATTCATGTTGGTATAGTTCAATAGTTAACTGAGTTGATGAATAGTTAATTGAGTTGATGATATTACTCTAAAAATGTCATGTTTTTTTTAAACAAATATCATGAACTATTATTTCATAAATATCAGAAACTCACTGAACATGACAGTCATAAGGATCAGCATGGATTTTCTCTGATATTATATTGTGTTTGTTTGTTTGTTTATTTATTTTGCAGTGAAGGAAAAAATATAGGTATTTCAAACAAAATAATGTAAGATTATGTCAAAATACTCAATAAAGTTAAGACTGTTTTAGTTATTATAGCAGGACAGTTATGTATCACCCTGACAATTTTGAATTTATACCAAAATAAATAAATAAATAAAAATAAAAAATATTAAAAAACATTAAAAAAAGAATTGAAAGAAAGAAAGAAAGAAAGAAATTAAATTAATTTTAGAAATGAAAAACATGCTCATCACAAAGTAGACATAATTTCAAATGTATTTTTGTATAAATTAACATTTAGGACAAAAAAAACGATGAACACGTCATTGACCCACAAAACAAAACCAGAAAAAGTGGCAAAGCAAACAAAGAAATACAGCAGAACACACAGTATTTGAGTGAAACTACCGAACACCAGCAAGTCAAGATGTCAGACGTGTGATTGATATTTCTAACATGTCCCACCAACCCTGGGCTGGTCTCTGGTGTCCCTCGACCCCGCTGAGGCCGTCGGTACCCAATGACCCGAGGGCTGTCATCAACCTCCAACCCTTGTCAAATGACAGCGCCTCCGGGCCCCGTCCAAACCCCCGACCCCTCTCCCCTTCCTCCAGGTGTCTGTCAGTGGGGTCCCCTGCTCTGTGACAGTGCCGTCACCCGTCCTCTGAAAGCCCTCCCTCTGTGCAGTGTCTCCACGGCCCTCAGGCCAGCCTTTGATATGACCTGCCTCGGTGTCATTGTGTGAGGGCTGCTTGAATAAGCCTATTATTTCAACTCAATTTAGTGTGAGTAAACTCTGAATGATGAGGCTATCCCTCACACGCTCATTCTTACCCTCCACCCCTCCTCTCTCGCTCTCTCAGGCTGACCGTAGCGCTATAATACACCCAGACGACAAATCGCCTCTCTTATTCCTCTCTCTATCATTCTCTCCACAGTCTTGCTCCTGGATTCAAGCCCAAAGTGGAGGACAAGTGCCATTTGTGGACACAAAAGTGTGTAACCAAATGCTTGTTTTGAAGAGGCAAGACTATAATTACCTGTAAACAATACATAAATAGGGATACTTATGCATGTAGTATTTGGTGTGACGAGTAAAACTGTGAAGTAATTGGTTGTAAAGTAGGAAGTTTAACCAAAAATAAAATAAAAAATGACATCAAGATTAATCAATTTGGTGCCATTTCAAAACCTCTAGAACATTTTTTCTTCAGAAGAATTTATAGTGAAGAATATTTCAACCACAATAAAAATCAATGGTCCAAACCAACACTCAAAATATCTTACTATGACAGAAATTATTATGGTTTATTTATCCCTTTTATGGGATACACAGTTAATATATGGGAAAGTTAGTTTTCCACAAAAAAAAAAAAAACTAAAATAGATAGATATTAAGCACATAAAAATGCTGTTTAACCTGCTTAATGTTTAGCTCAGTGTAAAGACGCGAAGCCCCCGAACCGTGATAAACACAAGGCCCAAATCCTAACAGCATAAATCTGCTGTCTGATTCATTTTATAAAGAAAAGTTTCCATTTAAAGACTGTTAAAGAGCCTTTATTTGCAAAAGGCTGCAGTAGTATGTCTTAATTACAGTGAATTAGAGGCTCGCTTTAAGTGGCGGCCGTTTGTACTGTAAGTCTATGGAGTGTGTGTGTGTGTGTGTGTGTGTGTGTGTAGTAACGTGATTACCGGCTATGTGCTTTATCTTGGGCCGAAAGAGGCTGACACAGTGCTAGAAACTAATGTGATAAACACCAACGCTATCAGGGCTCCACTCACGGATCTTAAAGCTAACTGTTTATGACAAGCTAATAACGTGGCATGCAAAAGTCAGGGCCGTAAATTGGTTAGTTAGGAGCATGATGGATGAGGGCTAGCCTAACCTTATTTCCAATAGTGCCGCTTGATTTCCAGACCTGCGGATAATGAATTTGATTTAATTAGCCTGTCCCTCATCTAATTAAGAAGGTAAAAAATCTGACCCCGATTGTAGTCGCAGCACACTCTGCAAAACCAACACAACACGCACTCTCTCTGGCAAGAGAAAGTTTTGAATGACTGTACTGGCCAGACATATTTCTTTCTGATGATTGGCAGTATCTGAACCCTTGGGCAAAAATTCTCTCTTTTGCTTGACTGCACTGTTTATTTCATTAGGCACACATAATGGCAGGGACTTTTCTTTGGTGGTTCTCATGCTATGTGGTAAAAGTGAGCTTTTTTAGGACATTTCTTGAGAAGATCTGACACAATATCCAGTACAGGCAGTTTTTCTTTTCTTTCTAGCAGCTTCCAAGACATTCTGATGCTGTGTTTTGCAGATGTATGTGGTTAGGACAACAACACAAGTGATAAAAACCCACATTAAATCAAGGTTATGCCCTATTAGTATAATAGTAGCCTGTGTAAAGTATCAATATAGTAGTTCCAAATACAAACTCAGCTAATTTTTTTTATTTATTATTATAATTTTTTTTAAGCAAAATGGTTAAACCAGATAAAATACAGGGTTGAGGCTATGAAAAAACGGACAATAACTTAAAAATCAATTAAAACAGATTTAAACACATTAGTCATTTTCAAGAAATTCATATTTTTTCATATTTTTTTTTATAAATAAAATAAAATAAAAATGCACATGATGCCGATAAAAACCCCCACTTATTAATCATAAATATTAATCTCTTGAAAAATTTTGAAGCATCATTATTCAATGCATCTGGTCATAATTTCATTATTGATTAGTTGGACATATGCTGTAGCATGGAGAACATCAGTAATGTCATTTATAATATTAATCACATATACTACATATATATACTACATATACTATATATATACTACAACTACAAGTAGTAGGCCTACCTAAACTAGCAATCAATCAATCTCAAATTCTATGACAAACACTTAAACTGACAACGATTAATGGGTTCCACGACTATAGGAACTGTGGGGACCCACAGTATTTTTTTTTTTTCATTCCCGTGAAATTATTTCCAGTCATGCTGAACCCCTCAAATTTTCTTCACGTTGTCTACCAATTACTATAAAAGCTGTAATACAAGAATTCATAGTGTAAGTCCAACTACCCCTCATCTAATGTCATGACATTCTGGCACTGTTGGTCCACAGAAAGAAAAAACCCATAGTCCACTGGTCTTTACCTGAAGTTAGCTCTGCAGCTTTGTAAATCTAATTACCTCCAATGCACACTTCAGTTTATCTCTTTGCAGGTCATTATCTAAATTGACGACATATCATTAGAGTACTCGGTTGTGAAGTGCCCCTTTGTGTCAGTGAACGTGCAAATGTTGCATGCGTGTCGATGTGTATGTGTGAGTGTGTTTACGTTTGCTCTATCTCTTAATAGGGCCCAAAGGGAGGGTGTAGTTTGGTAATTAATCCTCTGTAGGCCATACAGGAACGGCTTCGTAACTGTTTTAAAGATGGCAAGCATAGAGCTGAACACGGCCTTTATGCAGTGAACGCAAACGGGACTATCAGGAGACACAGAATAGCCTCTTGTTGCCTGGCTTGTGAGAAGCATTCATTAAACGGTATTCTGAGGGAAAGCAGCTCAGACTATAGTAGGCACACTCATTACAATGTTCAAGAAAAAGACATGATTGATGCCAAACATTCATGCTCAGGGGTCTTGAAAGAGTAACAGAAGATAAAGCAGCTGAATGACTGAGCAATCTTCTGTTTTAACCATTTCATTCAAATTAGCATAACATATTTAAATCTTGTTAATTAAAAAAATATATCATAAAGAAAAGAAATATCATTAAAATGAGAAAAGACCGGATGTCAGTCTTAAAAAAACAAAACAAAAAAAAAACTGTTTAATTCTAAAGAGTGGGTCGCCCCATGATGGGTGCTGCCATTTTGACATCACATGATCAGTGATGTCATGCAGTCGACAACAAGTTACTACTACTATGTTTAACATAAAACATAAAAACAGAGTGCAAGATTTTGAATAAATGCAGGGCATCAAGTACTGAGCATGAACACATAATAGTCACTGATGTTGCACTGCGAAGTAATTGCAAAGTGGCCAGTAAACTTCATACATCCAGGCCAGTAGGTGTCAGTATGAAGTCTAAAACCGTTGCTACTGCTGGGATAAATCTGATTCAGTTAAACACAAGCAAAACCTTGTGTGCATTATTAAATAGTGTAAAACATTATATAACTAGTATTATTAGTGAACTATTAAAATAGTATTATTAGGTAGGCACCTTGTGGGCAGGAAGCGCTGTTGTGCTACAGTGGTTCAGAGGGATGTTTCAAATCAGTTTCCTGTCAGCTCTGTCCTATCATAAGAAAGGCAAAAATGCCAAAATTAAATATTTAAAAATTATTATTAGTGAACTGTAAACAAAATCAATATATATATATATACAGGTGCATCTCAATAAATTAGAATGTCGTGAAAAAGTTAGTGAAATAGTGAAACTTTCATATATTTTAGATTCATTACATGTAAAGTAAAACATTTCAAAAGTTTTTTTTTGTTTTAATTTTGATGATTAGAGCTTACAGCTCATGAAAGTAAAAAATCAGTATCTCAAAATATTAGAATATTTACATTTGATTTCAATTAATGACCATCCATACAGTATACATTCTGGGTATCTCTTGTTCTTTGAAACACAATAATGGGGAAGACTGCTGATTGGCAGTGATCCAGAAGACGAACATTGATGCCCTCCACAAAGAGGGTAAGTGAGGGTCATTACTGAAAGGTGTGGCTTTTACAGAGTGCTTTCAAAGCATATTAAATGAAAGTTGAATGGAAGGAAGAATTTGGGTAGGAAAAGGTGCCAAGCAACAGGGATGACCGCAACGAGAATACAGCAAGCATCAAACACTTGTGAGAGCTTCACAAGGAGTGAATGAAGCTGGAGTTAGAGTCACCACGCTCAGACGTCTTCAGGAAAAGGGCAACCAAGCCACTGCCAGAGACAACGTCAGAAGCATCTTACTGCTGTGGAGAAAAAGAACTGGACTGTTGCTCAGTGGTCCAAAGTCCTTTTTCAGATGAAAGTAAATTTTGCATTTCATTTGGAAATCAAGGTCCCAGAGTCTGGAGGAAGAGTGGAGAGGCACAGAATCCATGTTGCTTGAAGTCAGTGTGAAGTTTCCACAGGCAGTGATGATTTGGGCTGCCATGTCATCTGTGGTGTTGGTCCACTTTGTTTTCTGAAGTCCACAGTCAACGCAGCCATCTACCAGGAAATTTTAGAGCACTTCATGCTTCCTTCTGCTGACAAGCTTTATGGAGATGCTGATTTCATTTTCCAGCAGGACTTGGTACCTGCCCACACTGCCAAAGGTACCAAAAGCTGGTTCAATGACCATGGTGTTACTGTGCTTGATTGGCCAGCAAACTCACCTGACCTGAACCCCATAGAGAATCTATGGGGTATTGTCAAGAGGAAGATGAGAGACACCAGACCCAACAATGCAGATGAGCTGAAGGCCACTGTCAAAGAAACCTGGGCTTCCATACCACCTCAGCAGTGCCACAAACTGATCACCTCATGCCACGCCGAATTGAGGCAGTAATTAAAGCAAAAGGAGCCCCTACCAAGTATTGAGTACATATACAGTAAATTAACATACTTTCCAGAAGGCCAACAATTCACTAAAAATGTTTTTTTTATTGGTCTTATGAAGTATTCTAATTTGTTGAGATAGTGAATTGGTGGGTTTTTGTTAAATGTGAGCCTAAATCATCACAATTAAAAGAACCAAAGACTTAAACTACTTCAGTCTGTGTGCATTGAATTTATTTAATACACGAGTTTCACAATTTGAGTTGAATTACTGAAATAAATGAACTTTTCCACGACATTCTAATTTATTGAGATGCACCTGTATATACAGTATATATATATATATATATATATATATATATATATTTTTTTTTTTTTACAGTTTACAGTCCTTTAATGATTATACTAAAACAGGAGTGCACTTATCAATGATTACTGCCAAATCATATTGCCAAACCAGTATGATACAATTTGTGACTAGTGGTGAAATAATACATTTAAAATAAAATGCTTAGCCTCAGTTAAAAAAGAGCTACATTTAGTCAGAAACCCAACACAGCTTGGTTGAATTGTGATACATGGAAATACATAATAAACGATGCAACATAACTGTAATATCACAAATCAACTCTGAAATGGACAAAATACTAGAAAACCATATATATATAATAATTCAGAGAGAAAAAAACCTGAAACATTTGATCGCAACCCAGCCTCGCTTTTTACAAACCCTGGATATTGGAGCGAAATTATTGCTGTCCTCTGAGCCAACTGGCCCAAATGACTCAGTATATCATGTAGAGAGATAAAGGCTTCATGTCAGTCCCACTCTTAAAAACAAACCACTATGGTGTTGGCTCTCCACAGCATTCCCACTTTGAGGTTGTTTTCGCTCTTTGCCTTATGTAACCCCATGCCAAGCAACCCTACGGGAACTACGGCATGAACTACTGCTACTGCTGTTACAATACGATCAGGCTTGGCTGGGATTTGTACACCGTCATTCAGGAATTTTGGAGTGATTCGTGTCCTGAGCCATTAGATTAAATTTCACCGGAGGAACGCTTGCAAAAGGGCCTCGTCTACCGGTTTTGTGAGGGACACACACGGATGCCCGTCGCCACCGGTGTGTTTATTGGTAACATAATCACAAGGACGAAACGCGGAAGGAGAGCGGCCCTCATGTCCACAGAGAGGTCCGTGCGCAATAACACTCTCGTCTGACAGATAGACAGCTAGATTAGAGGAAGTGACAGGCAAACAGACAGAGATCAAGCCGTATTCCCCGTGCCCGTCATCTGGCTATGCTTTTCTCAGGTCAGTAAAGCTAATTTAATTCCCTCGGTCCTCCACCAAAAGGCAAGTGCCACTCAGGAGAGGCGACGGAGGTGAGAGTGGGAAGGATGGAGAGAGAGAGAGGGCACTGAATAATTATGAATCAAGGGAGCTTAACCTTCTGGGGAGTTAATTTGAAGAGTGGCAGTGATGGGTAGTTTGAGTGTGTGTATGAAAGAGAGAGAGAGAGAGAGAGGGAGAGAAAGAGACAGCTTATTTCCCAGGGGTGTCCCTATAGCCTTTTGTGTGAGTATGAAGAGATCAGAGCGCAGAGCAATATTATGTCTGTTAGCAACCATATGACGAGCTGACCCCGGCAACCTGCCCTGGCGACCGCACCTGCCATCATCATGGCTAATTTGTTAAACAAATCAATAGCGCTCTATTGGCCCGTTCACACCCGCCGCTCTCTCTTCCCTGCCTAATTTCATCCCTCTGTTCTGGCCAATATAGTATTGAGTGCCAGTCAGTCTGTCAAGAGCAATCCACAGGTTCAGTTTCACGGAAATACAAAAACCACATTTGGCTCGCTGTAACTTGTTTAAAGCAAATCTTTGTAGCATTTTCAAATACCATATTTACAGACAATAAAAGTTGAGGGCACAAAATATGCCTCCAGAAAGTTCTCTCATAACCAGAACAAAGCAAATTAGATACAAACAAATCTGTAAAAATATAATGGTACATTTACAGGATATTTCTGGCTACTAATTGCAGTACTTTCAATGCAATTTACATCTACATTTTTTTTCACAATTAAATGACTACTCTAAATGGAAATGACTTATGAATCACTGATTAACTGTGACTAATTACTATAATAATGACTTCAAACAAAACTATTTACATTACACTTAAAAAAAAAAAAAAACTACTAAAAAGCACTACTTTGTTATTACAGAAAAATGACCTAACAGGCACTGATTTCACAGAAAACGTGTAACTAGATTATGCTGTTTTTGTAAGAAATTGCCTTTCATTTTTAATATTGGCTATAAACGCTGCCATCAAGGATTTCAAACACCAAATTCTTTCATTAATGCACACTGGCTGAACACTGTTATTGTAGTAATGAATACCTATGTTTGCTAAAAAGACATTAAAATATTGACTATATCCAGAGTTTGTGATGATTTCATGAGAAATGTTCTAAATGTTAAGAAGGTTAATCATTTAGCAGGCTGGCATTTCATAACCTAATAATAATAGAGTCAAAATTAATTTACTTTCATCATCCTTGTGCCCCTAAAACATTTGCCGCTATTCAGAGAAAAAAAATAAAAATCATGACTACAGCCCCTTCAGCCCAGGTCTAGCGACACATCTGGTGCTACACCTCAGTCAGAGCGGATAAATCAGAATGTATTTCTTTTCTCTTTTTTCCACCACACTCTCTCCCGCAAATTCAATCACATTCCTCTGATCTGCCACAAAGATCAAATTAGGGCAGAAAGTCGCTTTGGGGAGAGAAGGAGGGATGGAGCTGAACAGAAAGGCAGAGATGAGGAGAAAAGAGGGGGAGAAGGATGAGACGAGATAGATGGGAAAGCAAAAAGAAAGAAAGAAAGTACTAGAACTAAAAAACAAGAGAAGAGGCAGATATAGAGGAACAAAGTGATAAAACAAGGCAACTCCAGCACTGGTTAGCCCACCTTATGACTCGACCACAGCTCTGGGCTTTGTCATTACTGAAAGCAGTCAGAGAGTTTTTCTCATTTATTGTGGCGACTTGGCTCGGCAGCACCGCTGGGCTCCAGCACGTCTCATGGTGGTGTGTGGTGCTGTGCGGGCTGAGAGAGGGGGACGTGTGCATGGCAGGAGGGAGCGGAGGCCCTGCTGAGACACTCTAGCAGTCTGGTCAGGGCCCTGTGGCAGCCCACATCTGCTTCCAGTTTGGCACAAACCGGCTAAAAGGAGGACCCACTCTGCCAAGGGGAATCACAGGCCTGTGATTGTGCAGCTCTTTTGACTTGGTCTAATTGTCATCTCTCATTATGCAGTCAAAAGGTGCAAAGATGGAGCAAAATGATGGAGAGGGAGCAATGTTTTTGTAGTCCTGGAAAATGGAGGGCACTAGATAGATTGACAGAACAAACAATAGAATGAACAATAACACAATAGATAGAATGAACGAACAAACAATAGATAGATAGACAGACAGATAGAACAATAGAATGACAGATAGATAGACAGACAGACGACAGACAGACAGACAGATAGATAGACAGACAGACGACAGACAGACAGACAGACAGACAGACAGACAGACAGACAGACAGATAGATAGATAGATAGATAGATAGATAGAACAAACAATAGAATGAACAATAACACAATAGATAGAATGAACGAACAAACAATAGATAGATAGATAGATAGATAGATAGATAGATAGATAGATAGATAGATAGATAGAATGACAGAGAAAGAAAAAAAAAGATAGAATGATAGATGGAACGATAGATAGATAGATAGATAGAATGAAAGAGAAAGATAGAATGATAGATGGAACGATAGAACGATAGAACGATAGAATGACAGATAGACAGACAGATAGATAGATAGATAGATAGATAGATAGATAGATAGAATGACAGAACGATAGATGGAACGATAGAACAAACATAGATAGATAGATAGATAGATAGATAGATAGATAGATAGATAGATGAAAGATAGATGGAACGATAGAACAAACATAGATAGAATGAACGATAGATAGATAGACAGATAGATAGATAGATAGATAGATAGATAGATAGATAGATAGATAGATAGATAGAATGACAGAATGACAGAATGATAGATGGAACGATAGAACAAACATAGATAGAACGAACGAACGAATGATAGACAGACAGACAGATAAATAGATAGATAGACAGATAGATAGATCGATAGATAGATAGAAATAAGACACAAGATTATTTTTAGAAATAAGATACGTATCCAAATATGTGGATGAATGGATGGATGGATGAAGAATCAAGTCATCAAAAGCAAAACATTCAGTGAATTAACAAGGGCGTGAGAATCAGTGAAAGAGCCTCATAAATTGTGGAAAACATCTCCAGATGAATTATATTGGGAGTGGTGACATTTTGTACCAGTAGCAATTGCTGGAATGACTGAGAATCAAAACAATATGTTTACAATATTTGAAGGACACACTGGCCCATCATCAAGACTTATTTTGACAGCATGTATATTCTCATTTGTAAATGATGCAGTATGTGTGATTACATTGGTTTTCAACACCCAAGTATGCAAGAATCATTTCCCAACAACCAAGAGAAAAACAAACTCATGAAGCCACTGACTATTCAATGTCTGAACAGCCATTGTCTATTAGTCCAGAACTTCTCATCTTTTTATGTTGTTCCTCCAAACCATTTAGAACTGTACCGTATTCCTTCAGTCAATTTTAACCATTTTCCCAAGAGCATCATACTACAATGAATCACTGTCACCTACAACTGATATCCTTTTTGAATTATTTGCCATTGGACGAGACAACAGTATGAAGATATAAGAGTCTAAATTGGATAAGAAAAGAAAGAGTCTCTAGCTCCATATGAGACCTCCTTTGTTTTGGCCCCCATAGCTCTGCGGTTTCTCCTTACTCTTCTTAAACTCTTAATTTATTATGCTGTAATCGCAATACAAAGAAGCCACATTGAGTGCCGTGCTTCTGAAACGCCTCCTCAGGTGTTCGCCTTATGTGTCTAATGAGTCCAAAGGTTGGCTTTTACCTCAAGGTGTTAAAATAACCATCAACACAGAAGCCTTCAATTACAGCTGGGTAATCCCTCCAGCCATGGCAGGTATGTATCAGGTGAGAACAGGTTAAGTCACACACACATACACATACACACCCCTGACAGGCTAGGGTGTTGCCCTTCTTTGATGTGTAGCCAGTTTGTTTGAGAAACACACTTGAGCTGCTGTGACGTGCCCGAGAGATCACCCCACACATGATATGTCCCTTGTATGCACTGCCTTGACATCCTGGGAATCTTGCGCACACACACACACACACACACACACACAATATATATGGGTCAATATCACCATAGAGTGCCTTTCAACCCTCATAATACTCAAAAATTTTGGTTTTAATTTCCCATTCGCTTTATGTCATATCATAAATAGTAAACACTCAAGTACTATAGAAACATATTAGCTGAGCTCCCACACATTTTTTTAGATAATTATGGGCCATTATTCGAAGCATAAACCATAAGATATGTCCACCCTGTCATGGACATGGACATACAGTGTTGGGGAAAGTTACTTTTAAAAGTAATGCATTACAATATTGCGTTAATCCCTAAAAAAGTAACTAATTACATTACTTAGTTACTTGTTATGGAAAATAATGCGTTACGATACTTTTGAGTTACTTTTTAAATCTGGGCTGGGCTTGCTTGTTTATTTTTAAAACAGAAAGTTCCTCTTTTACAACTGTAAAAGCCCTTTTCACAACAAAAGTGAAATGAATACGCCTCAGGCTGGAGGAAATGCAAATTCATGTCTGTACAGTAGAGGGCGCAGCTCAAACAAATCGCATGAAGAATATGACACAGGAGAAGAAAGTTCAACACTAATCAGCAATAACAAAAATGAAACGCGTGTCATTTTTGCTTATTAGTACGGTTGAATTAGATCATTGAAGGTCAGTTGCAAAGATATTGGTTAATAAAATGGGATTAAATACATAAATTTTATTTGTCTTATTTAACGTATCTAATTATTGCAGGTTTATATAATATTCTGAGTTTGCATTTGACTGTTTTATTCATTTCGAGGAATAATGAATCTGTTTTTGTGCAGTGAGATGAGTAAATAATGTTCATTTTTAGTCTAGAACTATAGTAACATCATGTTTACACAGCGCACACAACGCCTCTGCACTTATTCCCGATTTCTCTCAACATGGCAACACGAGAGCTGTCAGTCAATACATGGGAAACAAAGTAACTAGTGTTACTTATTTGAAAAAGTCACTCAGATATTTCCTTCTAAATTAAAAAAGTAATGTGTTACTTTACTAGTTACTTGAAAAAAGTAATCTGATTACGTAACGTGCGTTACTTGTAATGCGTTACCCCCAACACTGCATATACATTACTGTTAAATACGTTTTCATTGCAAAATTAGGATGCAAATGATATTTTCTGAAAGGTATGATGTTCCTTTCCTAAACAGGGAAACAGGCTATTGAACCCACTGGATTATATAGATATGATTGAATTATTATTTAAAATATTATTGTAAAATATCAAGATGACAGGGTGGACCAGCACATGACGGTGTGGACACATAATGCAGAACACACAAATCATGACAAAATATGAAAATTAAACAATTATTCAACTTCTAAAAAAATTATATAATAATAATAAATAATATAATATAATTACATCCTCAATCACATTTATATACCGACCCCTCCCCATTAATTTTCATTCAGTCCACCCTGTCATGTGTCTGTCCACTCTATCGAGTCTAAAAGGCCGACAGGGTGGACATTTTGGAACGACGACAGGGTGGACATTTTGAGCTTCAATTAGCATATTAGCTTACAACAAACTGTGACTAGCTAACTATTTAGTCTGGTTGTTGAAGAGACTTTGGTATATTTAAACTTACATATTTTGAAAATACTGTATTCTAATCACTTCTGGCATATTTTATGCCGACAGGGTGGACATGTTAAGCTTGGGAAAAGCAAGTAGGCAAACTCATACAAAGAAAATTTGTCAATTGAAAAGTCACCATTTTATTCACCTAAGCGGTTGAAATTCCCGCCACTGAAGAGACAAAAAATATGTTGTCCTGATGTCACTAAAGGGGACGGGCTTTTCTTAAATGGGAGGATTTCCCAACACAACAGGGTGGACAACCATTCAAAGGACATGGAAAAACTCTTCTTTTTTATTAAATAAAAATATTGTTTTTATTACCAAATGATCAATACACTCAAATTGAGTTTAACAAAAAATTAACAAAATATAAATAGAGAACAAAAAATTTTAATTTTATGATTTGACTGTATTCTACTCTCATTCAAATATAATGAGCAGTGCATGGGACAAAGCAAAATAACATGCATCCTCTTACACAAAACTAAAAAAAATCTAGAAAATGTATCTAAAGAGCCAAGTAATGCTTTTGTTATGAATATAAAAACTTAGCCTAATATAACACCCTTTCATAGTCATTTTTATGTTAAGTTATCATAGCAAATGAGTTATGTACAGGACACCAAAAGGCACCCTACAGTGATATTGACCCATATATATACAGTATATACACACACACACAAACACACACACACACACACACACACACACACACACACACACACATACATGCATACAAATCTTAAAAAATAAATATAAATATATTTCTAAAATGATTCTTATATAGTAATATATTTACATATTATCATGATTAATTTGAATATTTTTAGAAAATCTGGCTCTGCAACAAGGGTAAAACAATAAAATATACTTTTTTAAAATTATATATTAATTACTTTATAATGATTATTTTTAATATAAAATTGTAATTATTATTTTACAATTAATTATCATTTTTAAAATTTGATAATTAAATGCCATTTTTTGTCAATTTAAAATATTTTTCATGATTAATCTGTACAACAAGGGTAAAACAATGAAATCTATACATAAAAGGCATTTGAAATGAATGCATGAAAGTCAATGTTGAAAGCATAGTAAAAAGTTTGAAAGAAACACTGAAATAACAAATAGGGAAAAATTATTATCTGTAATCTGTAGTTTCAATAAAAATCAACCATGGAACATAAAAGTGCCCATAGTTGAAGAAACACGCAATTATGCTTATCCATCCCTGGCATTCTCAGTCATAGTAGACAGGAACCATTGCTCTAATCTCTTTTCAGGTTGGTTGCAAAGAGGACATTTCTTTTTTTCCCCCCTCTCTCTAGCTCTCTGTTTGTCAAGCGTGCCATCAGATTAGCCTGCGCTCTGGTTTCAGTGCTAATTGTGCTCGTCCACTTAAAAAGCTGACAGACTCTTGAGTGTGGAAAATCGCAGGCCTTGGGTGGCTTACCGCTCATCCATCATCAGCAAATAGATCCCTCACAAGAGCTGCACACCATCACCATTAGCACGCGGCACACCATCACTATTAACCTGCCGCGTGCTCCCCATCAGCTAGCGCTCAAACACGTCTAGCGTGGCTTGTGTAGGACACTTAGACATGAAGATTAATGTACATCTCAGAATAAAAACGGCAAGAACGAACAAACGAACTGCTAAAAATGTTAACATTCAAGGAATGTTTGGAGATTCAATGCTGAAGTAACCTTGTTTCGATGCAAATCCAAACAGAAGCACGAATAATTCCCTCCTTCATTTTAACAATATCTTTCGAAACGAAAAAAGGTAGCATTTTTCCCTCGTGGTATTCATTCAATCATTTATTTTATTTATGTTCCTTGCGTGACGCTTTTCCCATTTTGTCTGTCTGGGAGATGTTGCTATACATCCTAGCGGAGGCTTAGCTTCCTGTTTCTTCCTCTGAAATACAATACATCTGTAATTTCATATTTCACAATGACAGAAAACCACGGCAAGGATTTTTAATTAAAAACCGAATGAGTGAAATGAAAGTGGGAGGAGAGACAATAAAAGCAGGAATGTGCGCATCCGCGCACAGATTCCTAGCGTATTTTTTTATTTAAGACCCGCGCCTGTGCGCTAACAGCATTAATGACATTATAAAGAATTATGGGCAGAAATCGAATTTGCTTCGCCACTTGAGCGCCACTAAAATGCCAAACAATAAACTACCAGATTGCAAATTAGATCAGTAAAAATATCAAACACATTGCGGTGGTGGGGGAGAGAGAGAAAAGGGAGAGGGAGGGGAAAAATCCATAATTGTGTTTAGCGTCTGGACCCCAGGGAGCGCAGACACTAAAGATCATCAGGGCCCGACGTGCGAGCCTGCTATTGACAGTGTGCTAAAAATCGACAAGCTAACTAAATAAACACTGCAGGCTCCATTAAATATTCAACAGCTGAGATTTGACTAAATCGCCTGTGTTTCGCTTCTGCGCTTCCCCCTTGGAATCGCTACTCTCTCCTGTTTTGCCTCTCCTTCTCTCTCTCTCGCTCTCTCTCTCTCCGTCTCTCGCACTCTCTACTCATCACCCCATCTTTTTTCCTTCCCTGACTCTTGACAGCAATAAATGATGTGGAGCCTGAGGGCCTGACTCCGAGGGGAGAGAGCGGAGGCCTCAGCCTGCTCAGAAAAAGCAATAGAGGAGAAACAGCCAATGACCAATGCTCATCACGCCAGCGCTGAGGCGAAGATCAGTGACATTAAATAAAGGCTTCGAACACCTCCCGCTACCAAGATGGAGGACCTGTCATGGGCGCACACATCCACAAAATCTACCCAGCGTGCACTCTGTGCAGGCAAGGCTGGATGGATGCACACCGTCAAAGAAACCGGGAACCATTTTGGCAAAGCAGATGTTTATGATGGCTGCCATACAAGGTCTTATATTCAGGGTTAAACAGATTTGTTAACCATATGAGACATTGTTTAAAAAAATGTATTTGATTGTACCAGCAGTGATTGGTTGGGTTTAGAGTGAATGGAATGGAGTGATTGTAGTTTTCCTTCACGCTCAAACGTTCTGTGATCACGGAGCTCCAGATCCACTCCAGGTTTTCTCAATTGCTGAATAAAGGACCATGGCTCCAAATTTGCTTCATAGCAAAATTTTGCCTCCGTTACAGCTAAATCGTAGTTCTACCAACATATTTTATATCATACAAATTAGTGAAATCATTTTTTGTATGATATAAAATACAATTTCCATACAGCTGCAATGGGCTATAGTTGATCTGAAAATTTTATTCAGTTTTCTTCCCACAATTTGTACAAAGAAAATTTCCTCATATTGTTCTCACATTTTTTTTAAATGTAATTTTTTGAATTGTTGACTTTTTATCTGTTCAATACGCTGAAGAGAATATTGGGGTAGAAGTAATTTAACAAGAAATTGAAAGTAAATTTCAAAATTAATTACAAAGAAATGGCAAGTAACACACTGAATTCAAAGAAATACTTAAACACTATTTTCTTCTAAATCTTTGTTTTATTTACATCTCTCTTTTATTCAAACTGCTTGAACACGTGTAATAATTTGCACACAATGACAAAACCATTTATTTATGTGTTTATTTATTTATATGTGACCCTGGCTGTGAAAACCCCTAAAGTATTTTTTTTGTGATTTACTGTTTTCTACATAAAATCATCCTTCACAAGGTAAAGAACGTTCTGTGAAAATGTAACCTTGATATCTATAATATTGACTGAGTAAGGCCATGTCAAAGATGGAAATCATAGTGAAATTAATGGTTGGAATCAAACTTTGATGCTTGTTATCTCATAATTAGATTCTGAGACTTTAGCTTGGATTTCACATATCATGGCTAGGCTTACGTTGGGCTTGTACGTTTTAAAAAAAAACTAAGATTTCAACATCTCACACAAATTATGAAGACTTTTTGAGACTGGGTTGATTGATAATACGTTAACCCTGCATTGTGGTGAATTCTTGTGGACATGCGATTGCATTATGGGCTGTTACCCGTTATGATCATGACAGATTGGTAGTAGAGTGAGAGGGTCCACAGAAGGTTCAACTTCCAAATCAAAAAAACAAAAAGTATGTGAACCACTCATATAGTTGAGTTTCCTGAACTAATACATCAGAATTTCAATGAAGCCGTGTAATCTCAACTGACATTCAAGGTCAGCTGTGTTGCACCAAGACAGACCTCTCAAGGACCATCACCTTGCATGTGTTTTAATCATATCAGCATCCTGACACTGATGGTCCAACTCAAGGGGCAATCTCCCGTCCCTCCTCTACTATCCTAGCACTCGACTGTTGCCCACGCCATTATATATCTGTGTATTTCTAGGGGGATAGATCAGGACAGATGACGGCACTAGCCGAACCCGTTAATCTGAACTGAAAACCAAACTCCTCCAGGTTTCTCCTCCTCTGTCTGTGCTCATCTGCTCCCGCGAGAGCAGAGAAGCACTTATGCAAATGAGCGGTGACAGCGTTATTGTGGAAGGAATATCAATGGAGTAATTACAGCACAGCCAGCACTCCTTTCCCCACCACCCCTGCCCGACTTCATCTCACAGCCCAGCTATGGCTCTCCCTGAGGGGGGAGGAGGAGACAGCAGCCACACTCTCTGGATCCAGAGCTAATAATGGAGGAACAGGTACAGGCACTGAAGAAGTCAGCCCGGGGGTCCTGAGATGCAGACGTGGCTAAACGTGGCCTGCGGTCCCGAGGAGTGATCACAACATGATCTAATGATTAATGTGCAGTGAGCTGTGTTTAAAGGCTCCAAACAGTGTGTATGTGTATGTAAATCTATGTATGCTCAAGTGGATTGAGGTGGTGAGTTTTGAAGGCACCTGTACTACTGAAGGATGCCTAGTCTCAATGGTAAACTGCCACAGGGGTATATACACTCAATAATTAACTTTGCAATTGTATACATTAGTGAATTTGTTTAGCATTTTATATCTGTTCAGATCACCTATATTAGTAATGCATGATATATCTGTATCATCCGTTATAATTTTAGAATTTTTTTTATTCATCAGTATCTTTTTTTTTACATTACTTTTGTCATCTAATCCTCACTAAAAGTTTGAAAATACTAATAATTTAATACTAACTCTTAAATGTAATTTATGGAAAATCTCCAAATGAATGTCTATTATTCATACCGTACATTATACGTATTTATACATTATACATTATATTTAGTCAGTGATGCCTAAATGTACTTGTAGCATTTAAAATAATTTATTTTATAGTGTATTTTAATTTTTAGTTTTCTATTTTTAACAATTAGCAGCTTATTTTATTGGACAGTTTTAACATAAGTGCATCATTAATATATATGCTAATTTAAATTCTAAAAAAAAAAAAAAAAAAAATTAGGAAAAAGTTTTTTAGCAGATATACACATTTATAATATACATATCAAAGTCAAAAAGTCAAAGTCTGCCATATTGCCTCTTCAACAAAAAAAGACCAAAAATATTGATGACTCATCTTGCACTCATCTACGCTTCCACATTTTTTGTCTAATAAAATGCTGTAGATTGAGAAGCTGTGCCTCTGTCTGTGCCTCTAAAACCAAGTAACAAATAATGGTTCACTGCTGACATACACACTTAAGGATATTGACTATTTAAACAAAAAAAGGACAAGCCCTTCAATATGTGATACGTCATGGTCCAACTTGGTGTTTCGATACATCAGCACATTAAAACTGCGCTCAAAGTCATTTCAAAGGCTTCTCAAATAAGTGTTGATAGTTACATGAACAATCACAACTGCACGTCACAAAAGTTCAGAACGTCATGTTGGTGTGAATGAATTACATCCAACATTAAGCATCAACACTGAACTTCAAGGGAAAGCAAAAAATATATACGTTTTTGTAACTACCCATGAAACATAACAGCATATTCCTGCAGTCTGAAAATATACTGCTTGAAGCAAGATTTACTTTAGCTTAAAAGAACAGAACAAGGTCTAGAATTTTAGCATACTTATGCTTGCTTACAGGATTAGCGTTCATCAGTGAATCTAAGGTGATTTACTCTGACAGGCTCTGGAAACAAGTTGGCGATTGTCCAATGAGCAAACACTTTTGGCATGTAAGAGTTGTCTAATTTAATGCTCAAATTTGTCTCTTTGTGCTTAGGGAAAGCACTCCTAGCCCCATTAATCCATGTGAAACAACAGTCATGCACGCCTGAAGAGCAGTAATCTTTCATCCTCACCATCTATTCACAGGTGAAGGATGGGTAAGGCAATAAATAACGAGGGGGAGAAGAAAAAAGGAGGCAGGAGGGATCAAGGCGAACGCTGGGAGACCAGAAAAAGTAAGGGAGAGAAAGCTAAGGAGAAAGAGGGGATAGCTTCAAAGCCGCCACATTCCTTAATACCCCCCTTAGGCTGAGCATTAACACGGCCAGGACTGGAATGCTCCTGTCACCCTATGCACACCATCACTGGCATGAGCGATACCCCTAAAAACTCTTCTGTAAACACTTCTCACACTCTTAAAAGCAAAGGTTCCTTATTGGCATCGATGGTTCCATGAAGAACCTTGAACATCAATAAGGTTCCAAAAGCAATTCCATAGAAGAACCATTTCTGGTTCTCAAAATAACCTTTCAGTGAATAGTTCTTAAAATAACCATTTTTGTGTGAAAAACATTTGAATAATCTAAAGAACCTTTTTCCAGTTTAAAGAACCTTTTGTGCAATGGAAAGGTTCCATGGACGTTAAAGGTTCTTCTCGGAACCATAGATGCCAAACCTTTATTAAGAGTCTGGAACATTTTCATTGCACAAAAGGTTCTTCACAATGTGAAAAGGTTCTATTATTTAAAGTTCTTTCACACTGATACAAACTTGTTCTTTAAATAACTTTTCACTGAAAGCAACTTTTGGGTACCCAAAATGGTTCTATTGCATTGCTACGAAAACTCCATCTCAGAAGAGTGCAGCTAACGCTTAATGGAAACGTTTGAAATCAACAGTTACAGAACAATGCAAAAGTTACCGGGTGTGTCACACATCTGTTTTAAGGGGATGAAAAATTAATTAATGTGTGAGAGTTCAGGAGATGTCTTCAGAGGGCAAGAGGAGTGGAGCAGGGGTCAAGCCCAAGACCCCGAAAACATTCTGTTACTGCACGGCACTGGCAATGTCCAAGCACCTCATAGATCAGAGCGCGCTTATCCCCACACTTATCTCACCAGCAATAACTCCCAATTAAAACTCGAAGAGAGTAAAACAGATGAAGTGAGAGACAGGAACCAGAGGTTTCAGAGGCCATTCGCCACTTCAGTCTGCACCAGCCTCTTCAAACGCACGTGTTTGCACTCCAACGGACAGCCAAAACAAATCGCTCGCGACCCCACTGGCATATAAATTCTGATTATAGGGGTGAAATGTGCTTGTGGATTCCCTACCACACATTTCTGAGGTCTGTGTGGCCGTAAATAAATCAGAGAATCATCCCTAGTAGTTTCACCCGATCCTGCGTAGTCCCAAAAAACGATTTCTAACAAAAACCAATGTTTTGCTTCGGATAGGAATCAGTTTACTGGCTTTGAAAGTGGTAAACGTATTGGGATATGCAATGGTGATATAAACAAACAGCTGTGTTTTCATAATGATAATGGTTGGAGAACAGATACGCGTGGCAATCAGGTCAATTAAGACTTGCGGAACACGAAAGGATTGGCATTTATTGCGAAAACTTGCCTGACACACATCGTATCATTTATACAGCGGATTGATGAATGTTTCCATGCAAAGCAAACCTGAAAAATAAACAAATGGGATGGTGAATGTAGGAAAGAAATAAGCAACTGTCAAGTATGATCTTCATTTGCTCACTGGCCTTTCAGAGAACAAATTGCTACAGTGCAATAAAAAATACGCAGAAATAGGATATAGATCTGTGGTGTGAAGTTTTGTGTTTCTTTTTTCTTGTTCATTTTTAACTGCCATTGTTCTTATGTTTAAGAGGTCTGTTTTGTGTTTTCTCAGTTTTATTTTTCTTCACGGTAATAAAAATAACGAATTAAAATAACGGGCAACTCTCCACAGCATGAGCCCCCGCCGTGGGAGGAGCTGTAAAGCCGATGCTAACATGATTAACAGTGTTGACAACGAAAACATAAAGAGTGCTTTTCTTTGATCATGTGGGTCTTATGAACCTTCCACATAAACAGCTATGTGCGAAGGACACTTTTAGTGCATCCTGGGCTTGATGCAATGCATCTGCATGGACGTCCCAGAATCACAAATCTCAAGGATGAAACGGACATCTACACTCATGCAACCTCTGGAAAATGACATCTCTTTCTATCTGAAATATCTTAAGAATAGGTTACACGCTCCCAGTATAGCACCTAAACGCATTTGGAGGACAGCGAGTGAGCGCAAGCTTTGAAATATCAACCACTTGTGCAATTACCTACAGGCCTCTGGTGGTTTACCGCCACAGGGCGAGTGTCCATCTCGAGGAGGACAGCCGAGACACGAAAACCAAGATAAAGAATGTGCAAGCAACAGAAATGTCCACATCTCTGGAATATAATCAAGATACAAGCATAGTCATTAAAGGACCAAGGGCAAAGTACTGATTTATAGGTAATGAGGGAATTGTACATGTAGGATGTTTTTGAGATAAATAAAAGTTATTTAAACACTCTAAATCCATGTCACGACTGTTTATAGCTGTTCAATATACACTTTTCCTCTGTGGAATGAGAAGAGAAAAAAAAAAACAGCTCAGCTACGCCCAGCATTGTTAATTGGACTACAATTAGTCTTGGCATTGTGCATGTGCAACAACTGTCTACTCAATAAAGTAAAAGTATATCATTTAATGTGTTTAGAGGTAATCGAAATGCGCAAATACTGCTACTTTCCTCTTATACTACCCTCAAAAAACACCTACTAACCCTAACCCTGGACAAACTCCTGTCCCTAAGTGCACTCCTGTGAGAAGACATAGGTTTCTCCATCAATTTTCCATTGAGGTCTTCGTCCTCACAGATATCAAAGACTCAGGGTTAAATAACTAATTAAATAATAACGAAGGAAACAGAAATGCAAATGCAACCAGTGAAGAAATGAACACTGATTGCAGAGGCCAAGTAAGAATTTCCATTTGGGGTTGCCAAAGCACCGTTAAATGTTATGGGCACATCAGGGTGCAAAGAGAGCCTGTTGGTCAGCCCAGAGGGGAGTACGACATCTGACACAGAGCAGAGGCGTTCTGGACCATGCAGACCCCATGCTTCAAAAGAACCACATGGGAAACAGACAACACCGCTACATTTGGGTCACAAACAGGGCCTTGCAGCAGAAAAATAGAAGAACAGGTATCATGAGGAAAACAGGTTATAGAATCCTAGTCTTTACTGAATGCAAGCAAAAACATATCTTAAGGAAGTCATGTGAAACCTTAGAGCGCATGCTGCTTACTTATTTATCTTGCTCTGACTTTCACCAACTGCGGTTGAACTCAAACCCAAGGGCCCCAATAGTTGCCGGGTCTCAGATGCAGTATGGCTTGAGGGCCGATCTCCAATGCTGTGTCAGGGATTCTGCTCTAGTTGTCGGTTCACTTTTATAGCTTCCTTGAAATATCTGTAAAAGAGGAGCTGGTGAGCTAAAGAAAACTGCTTTAAAACATTGGGGTGTAAATCTCTTTTAATACTACATAACCCTGTGTTAATGCTGCCTTCAGAAACCGCTCACCGTATTTCTCTCCCTTTCCCTCCTTTCTTCCTCGCAGCTCTCCGCTCATTACGTACAACATGGAACTAAAAGACCACATCTTCAAATTCTGCAAAACTAGAAGTGTTTTTCAGATACACTACGTGAGCTCCGGCCAAGAGTCCACAAACTCTTCCTGTTTGGCTCTCAAGCTGCTCGTTTGTCTTTCTCTCACTGGTCAGAAGAACGTAACATTTCAATTACGAAAAAAAAGAAACTTCTCTCATAATCCTTGACGAATGTCCGCTGAGGTTCATCCGATGGCTGGCAAAAGAGTTTCTTCACAGCTGCTCGCATGTCTCCCACGGCGGGGAAAAAAACCCACATGGGTGGGAGATACTTGGAGTTCTCAAAAAATAATGATGTTTGAGCCTTTTGATTGATCATACATCTCTCCCTGGAGTTTGATACGGTTTTTGGGAGACTTAAAAACCTGACCGAGAAAAATACAGCCTCGATGAATGAGGAGAGGTCGGTATCGAGAAAACATTCGCTGGAGTAATGCAAGGTTTGTCTGAACAACAGATTGCCTGTGAATAATACGTCATGTTGTACCAGCACTGATGACATCAATACGAAATAACAATCGAGCAGAAAGGAGCGTTGGGACAAAGCGAACGAAACCCTGGTGGAAAATCAAGGCCAGTTTTTCCTTCTCTTAAACTCTCAGGGCTGCGGTGAGCTTCAACCCTATAATAAAATAATGCACAGCAGTGTGTGTAGTGGATCTCTTTTTGAAAAATACTTGTGGAGAAAAAGAAAAACATATGGTGTGTAGTGTGGCACAAAACATATTTCATGCATGACTTTGGAGAATGTTAATAAGGATTAGAAACATACTTCAACTAATGTTCGGGTTCCCTCATGGGGCCATGACTGATTTTTACTCATGTTTCTCAAATGGGGAGACATAACATCTGAGGTAAATGTTAACATTTTTAAAAACAAAAAAGGTAGAAAATGCTTTTAGGGGTATAATTTGTGAGCACAGTACGGAGAAAAGGAATCATTCTTCTCTCCTAATAGCTAATTCTGAGCGGTTCTCTTGCATTCGCTCTCTTTCTGCAGTCTTTATTTCATTAGGATGTCATGTCAGGGGCCCTCAAGTCTCCCTCTGACCCCACACTCCGAGCACGGCTTCTGGTTAATGTTACATCGATACGGCTCTTGTAAAAAAATGCTTTAACGTACAATGTATGTTCGGTTTCCAAGGAAAGATGGACCAATTAATCTGATTATAGTCTCAAATCCGACAACATGTGTACACGTGTATCTAAGCATGTGGGATGCAGATGTGCGGTGCGTATGTGCGTGCCTGCAAGCGTGTATCTGGTGGATCAGACCAGAATGTTGAGAGGATACAGCAGCTGCCCTTCCACTGCAAATAAACTGAACATCAGCTCTTCAAAAAGCTCTGCAGCCTGTCAGATTCTGAAACATCGGTACTACTTGAAAACCACGAAACAAATACGCCACCATGCGCAGTCACTTTGTTAAAAAGGCAAAAACCCACAGTGCAATGCCACTGTGTCTGTATGTGAGCATCGCATGGTATACGGTGGTATTTTTCAAAATTAGGTTGGGGGTTTGTTGCGGACAACAGGGGAGGAAAAAAAAAACTATGCGAAAGGTAAATAATAAACTGCAGCCATCCATGAAATCATGTATAGCATTGACAGAACAGAACAATAAAGAGTGTTTAAATGTCAAAATGGCACTTTTCCCAAAGGATATACGAACAATCAAAATTTACCACAATTCTGCATCCCAAAGCAAAACTAGTTAGGATTTACTGGTGAGCATATCCACTTTTGTTCATCACATGATGCTGTGTAGTCATGTACAAAGACAACTCAGCAACTGTATGCAAATACAGCCCACGTGTGAGTGACAGACAGCTGTTTTGAGACTGGGAAATAACGACAGGAAAGAGCAATGAAAGGGATACAGAAGTGAAATCATAAACCTCTGTCCAAGCCTTCATGCTCCATTTGATATCATAACACTAAAGCACTTAACACTTCAGAGCAGATCATTTGTACTTCTCCACTTACATCACTGGGTCCAACGTTATGGACGACATGTTTGCAGGGCTCTCTTATGAAAGCTATGATACTGTCCTTGCTTTGATTTTGTTAATAGTATGTAAATTGGTTGGGAGAGCATCTTACCCAGACCAGTTATTCTGTTGGTTTGTGATCCAAAAATGTGTTGCAAGTCTATTCTAATATATCAAAACAATGCTAAATGCACTACTTTTGCACTATTAGCAATTGTGGTACTGTGTCACTTGATGTCCGGTGCAAAATTCAGAACCTGAAGCAAAACTACAGATCTGAACTGGTGCTTCTGCTGATAGGTAAAACATATCACACAGATTAAAAGAAAGAGGGGAGAGGTAGGAAATGGCAAAATATTAGAACAGAACACAAAACAGCAAAATAAAAAGGTTCAGAGTCACACACAGTCTTTTCTAAAAGATTTATTCACAAGACACTGCCCTAATTCAAAAGTACCTTTCAAAAAGTAGCCTGTTGTAGCAGTACCATGGTAAATTGACGGAATCAGATGGTAATACCACATCCAATATTCATTCAAGAATCGACATCGCTAGTTTTGAACAGAAAACAAAAAACATGCTGACAAGGAAAATGTTTCTCATGTCAGCATTTAGTAATATCCACCACCAGATAAGAATTTATCAATAAATTATGAAACTGGTTTGGTAAATCATCACAGCTCAAAAGATCAGTCGGCTACATCACCTAATGGCTTGAATGACCCTGGATGTTTGTCAAAAAGTTGAGAAATAAATCATTATTAAGATGTTTTATGAATGTCTTGTCACAGATACCACACCTTCTGTACACTAAAATTAAAACACCATTCCAGAGCCTTACAACCAATAAGAAAGGACATTAGCCAAATAAAGAGTCTAGTATAGTATTATTTTAGACTTTTATAGTATAACACTCTCTTTTAATCCTTTTAACTCTTGTAAAGAGTACTTATGCAAACAAGGATGAATGTGACAGCAAATTGTTTGGATTGCAGCAGACTGTTTATCTCACAGACGGAGATGTTTTTGAGCGCGTGAGGCATTCAGGATTTACCCTCAGGTGGTTTGGCACCGTGTCCCACCACTACAGAGCTGAAGAAGGAGGGCAGAGGAGAGTCTGGCGCACGGTGTGATGTGGAGCTGGAGGTCAGGGCTCTGCCGCCTCTCCAGCTGAGCACCAAGCGCCACACACCGGCTCTGGTTTCATGTTCTGAGCCGGGGGTCAGGATCGCTTTCCCCCTGCTAACTGCAGGGGCAGGGGCCGCTCCTCACGCCTGACAACAGACAGACGCCCACCTCGGGAGGGGGGAATAGACTTACTCACTCGCTCCCAAGAAAAAACAACAGAAGCAGGAGAAGAGATGGATTGGTCTGAGATGGAGAACATGTTTGAGGCCATAACAGAAATGTTTGCCTCTTTTTATAGGGTGAAATATGCAAAAGTCAGGTCTATCTATTCTCCATATGTGACTCGAGTGAGTTTAGCTTTGTTTCTCATTCAGTCCTTACCGCTGAATAAGCAATTCTAAGGTTCAATGTTTCTTCGAAACACTATTATGTCTGAACAGCATGTTTGTGTTTGTGGTTATGAATCCTGCCAAAAAGGATGGGCATCGAGAGGACTGGTAAAAAGTGTACTATCAAAACAACAGCATTCACATGGTAAAACAGAATAAAGAGGATGCATTGTTTGACACAAAATCAAAGAACACGTAATATCTCAATATTAATCAGCCAATATTTTAGTTTTTTTGGCGTCGCTCGTATGTAAACAAAGACACATGAGTCTTCATTAAAATGGCACTGTGAAATAAATCATTTTCCTTTATTCGATTTTCAGAAATCCTCAATATTTCATTCCCTCATCCACCTTTTTTTTTTCTTCTCCAGACTAGCAGATCATTTTGCTGCACTTGCGAGTGGTGGAAATTCCCAGGAAGATGTATTGTGGCTCTTTTCAGAGAAATATTAGCATCCAGCCAGGAGAGACATGGAAATACAGCGGAGAGGGGGAGAGAAAGGAGGGAAAAAAGGCACAGACGATCAGTATCGTACTTTCAGGAATTGTTGCTGGGGTTTTTTTTCCTCACAAAGGTGGCATCTCTTTGTAAAAAAGCAAGATGAGACCTGACCTAAAAATGACATCACAAAGATCTCTGTTGAAACCTTCTCTAAAATAAAACTGTAAAAATTATGATAAAAAACAAACAACAACAACAAAAAAGATCTGTTCTTTTTCTATTAATATATTCTGGGTTCAGTAAGTTCAGTTGACAGCATTATGATGAGTGCCACAAAACTTAATGTTGACTTGTCTCTTGTTTTCTTTACAAAAGCAACAATCAAGGTTACAATGAGGCATTTACATTGGAAGTAAATGAGGCCAATTTTTGAATGATTGAAAAGTGGAAATGTAAAGCTTATAATTTTAGAAAAGTACTTACATTAATTCTTGTTTAAACTTGTATTTTATGTTAGCTGTAAAGTTTTGTAATCATTATGGTTGCTTTAGGATTTCCTTCTTTCTTTTTTTTTCTTTAAGAAAAGCAGCGGCTTTGTTGTAATCAACATTACGCCACAAATGCTGTTGATCGATCTTAACTTGCATTGAACCCTGAATATTCCTTTAATTTCTATGACTATAAAATTAAAGCCAATTGTGTTTACACTGCTGTGGCTTTGTGTTTAACTCCTCTGAATCGCCTGACAGAAGAATATTAAAATTTTCAACATCTGCAATCCAGTTAGCTGCTTACTCAACTCTTTTTTTTTCCTGTCTCAACTTCTTCTTTCATTCCATTCTCCATCACTGTGCACAGTTCTATTGACTCCGCCTAACATCCAAATATTTCCACTCTCCAATTTTTGAAGCCGCCATGGGTCTTTTGACCTCCAGCACAAATCATTTTAGCTGCTTGCAGGGGGCTCGCAGTCCCATGGAGGTATGGAAATACGATCCCCACCATCTCCTGCTCACGTTTGTTTTCCTTGGTCCAGTCAGCGATGGGCCGATCAGCAGCGATCCCCATAGCGACAGAAGATCAGGACCGTGGGTGGGGAAACAGAAGGTCTTGCTGGTCAGAACGCTGGTTTTTCAGTTTATTTTAACCTGTCTTCTACTTCAGCTTCCCCTCAACCCTGGGAGGGAGATGATGAATATTTAGACCGCAACATTAAGGATTCAGGATTTTGTCCCGGATACACACACTGAGCATTGACACACTCACTTTGATGCACAACAGGATGAAGCCATTTCATTTTCATATACCAATGAAGCACACACACACACACACACACACAAGTGACCCTGGACCACAAAACCATAAGGGTAATTTTTTTTAAATTGAGATTTATACATCTAAAAGCTGAATAAATAAGCTTTCCATTGATGTATGGTTTGTTGGGATAGAACAATATTTGGACAATATACAACTATTTGAAAATCTGGAATCCGAGGGTGCAAAAAAAAAAATATATATATATATTGAGAAAATCACCTTTGAAGTTGTCCAAATGAAGTTCTTAGCAATGCATATTACTAATCAAAAATTAAGTTTTGATATATAAACGGTAGGAATTTTACAAAATATCTTCATGGAATATGATCTTTGCTTAATATTCTAATGATTTTTGGCATAAAAGAAAATTTGATAATTTTGACCCATACAGTGTATTTTTGGCTATTGCTACAAATATACCTGTGCTACTTATGACTGGTTTTGTCATCCAGGGTCACATATGTATAACTCATATTATCATGTACGAGACATTTAAGAGGTACATGATTTCACAGTTTTAGCAATCAGCCTACGTTTTCTTGGTTTTGAGCAGAAGCATATAATGAGGCATTTACAATGGAAGTTAATAGGGTCCATTTTTGAAGAATTTAAAAATATGAAGTTTATAATTTTATAAAAACACTTACATTAATTCTACATTTAAACATGTATTTTATTTAACATATCTGCGTGTAGAGCAAGTTTAAGATTCTTCTCATGAAAACTGAGGCTGACTTCTAATATTTGATCCAAAAAAACAAAACAAAAAAACTTACAATTCCATCAACACTGTTTAATGTTACAACCACTTAAAATATTGCAGCCAACCAAAATGCAATCTGTCATGTTCACTGCAAACACCAGGATGTGCTAAATTGTAAGAATTCAATTGCTGACCAGAGTAACTTATCCAACATTTCTGTTTAATTTTCCTTAAAGGACTATACAAGTAATATGACAACACTCAAAAACGTTTCAACTGATGTCCTTCTCTTTTCCTTTATAATGAAACTGAAGAAATATCAGAATGCGGAGCTTTAGAACTGTGGTTGTGAAGAGGAAGGTAATTGGCTGGTTGAGGTAATCAGATTGGTTTCAGAGCATCTGATCTGGAGTCTAACAGACTTCCAACTAGTTGAATGAGTAAATATAGAACTGTGGGAGCTCCAGCTGAAGACAGATTACCTCTAGCTCCAGGAGGGTCCGACCCGGAGAAAGCTTATTCCACGTGAAGGAAAACTGAGCGGGCACAAAAGACCACAAAGCATCCAGCAAGAACCAGCAAAAGTCATTCTTTCAAGTGACCCTTAAAACACTCTAATATAGGACCAAACATGGTGAGGCAGGTTTTCAAATTTAAAGTTGGCCCAAAAATGAATATTCTGTCATCATTTACTCAACCTCATGTTGTTCCACACATGTGTGATTTTGGTAATACTTTATTTTAAGGTGTCCTTGTTACGCATGTTATATGTACTTACTATTGTAATAACAATAAATTATGCACAATTACATTCACGTAACCCTAAGCCAAACCCTTTAATCTTAACCCTAACCAGGGTTAGTAAGTAAGTAAATGTAGTTATTTAATATTACTCAGCACTTGTATAATTGTATAATTACAAATGTATAAATACTTGTATAATTGTAAATGTATAATTACACTGTAACAAGGACACCTTAAAATAACAACACTGGGGTCCAAACAAAGTTCAGTTTAAAGACATCTTTTGTGTTCCACAGAAGAAAGAAAGTCAGGTTTGTATCCACATGAGAGTGAGTAAATTATGACAGAATCTTCCATTTTTGGTGGAATATCCAATGGTACACCTGCCAAAATTCCAAAATGCTACTCATTATATTTCTGGACTTTTTCACCATCAAGGGCTTTTTATTTTATGAAAATGCCTTCAGAACAAGGGTTAAATGGAGGGAGCAAACTGCCTAATGTGTGTGTGTGACTGTGCCTGAGCCTCATACGATCCCTCTCATGCTCACTTGGCTGTGAGAGAGGTTTCGGAGGGAGGAAGTGGCAGTGGTGCCATTCCAAAGCACTGTCCCATTCCACCTCATTCTTCCCTTTTTTCTCCCTCTGACACAAATAAGAGGATTAGGGCACACAGCTTCCGTCAGTCCCTCCATTCAAGACAATGCGGCGAAGAGCTTAGTAAAATAGCCTTGGATAGCGGAGCAGACCTGTCATTCAAATCAGCTAGTACTATGGCGGTTGGGAGGCTAATCTCATTAGGATATGACAAAGAAAGAGAGGGAGAGAAAGAGTCTGAGAAGTCCAAGATGAGATTTGATTATCATCCTCATAACTTGCATCTAAGACATGCGCCAAGCTTAAATCTTCTTGTCTATGACAAGATAGTTGAAACACTCTCACAAGACAGCTTAATAGTCCAGGATTATTTGGAGACTTTGAAAGAAACCAATAATTGTTATATCACTGGATTATGTTGCTGTTGTTTTTGCATTTACAAATTCTATTTTTTTTCCCACTTTGCTTTCATTTGCAAACACAAGATTCTTGTTTTGAGATAAACCCACTTGCAAAATGTCTTCATGCACAGGTAGAATGTGTTAGGTGGGTGTGATAGTGGGCGAGCCACATGCCCCGTGGCACCACTTGCCATCCCAGTGCCAGTGTTTTTTAGCGTATCTGTGAAAAGCCTGTGTAGGAATAACACTGTGGAGACACTGAGCTTCATCATTATGTTGAGAACACTGTGGAACAGAGACAAGAAAAGAGCCTACAGCAACATTAGAGAGGAATGATGGAAATATATCGTGCTTATGGCTTCTTAATATTATGCTAAAACAGAAAGAATCTTTTTATTTGCATAGTGAATGATATATCCGTTTATGTGTGCAACTAAGTAAACCAAATTGTAAGTTGATTCCCCTGAAATAAACACTGTGGCTCAGCACCTCAACCAGTCCAACTCAGAAATGCATCTTAAATTGCAATTGGGGGCGGGGTTATCTGTTTGCTGAACCAATGGATGAAAAGGGGCGTGATCCTGTCATTATTTATGCAAATCATTTTGATGTTATAATGGAAGAAACTAAGAAATTACACACTTAACATTAATTATCTAATACAAGATAATTAACCGATGCTTAAAATTATAGATTAGATAAGTTTTAGGTGATTTATATGAATATTTGATGCTACAGTAACATCTACTTATTTAAGCTTATTCTTAGCAATCATTATATAAATAGTACAACAGTACATACAGTGTGTGTGTGTGTGTGTATATATATATATATATTTCTAAATCATTAAGTATGTCAAGCTGGAGTCAACAAAAACATTGAGGTCAATGCAAATAAATGAAAACTAGTGGCTGTGACAACATTTTCATAATCCCACATTCATAATATAGAGTGGTTCAAGAAATGTTAGCTTCTGCAAGTACTATATTTATAATTGTAAAATAAATACCCTTTAAAGTTGGCTCTGGCTGGCACATTAAGACATAGCATACATATTTTCCATGGTTAAATACTATCAGCTGTGGAGTTACATGTCAAGGACATTAAGTAATAACAGTCACACATCTAAAAGAGGAGAGACACACAGAGAAAACTAAATAATCTATTCCACTGGTGAATTTAAAAGCAAAACCCAGTCATCTAATGCTCCCCTCTACACCAGAATAACATCCCGTTAGGTCAAAGCGTTAAAGTCTGGTGGCATAGTCATGAGATGACAGATGATTGCATCATTTTAATGCTGCCAGGAGAGGCTGGGCTAATGTTGACACAAAACCTAATACTTCCTTACAGAGGAACAGGCTGGCTCAGGCTCGGCCTCATCCCAGAGCAGAGCGCTACGAGGGCCTTCCACACAGCAAGCAAAAACCCCTGAACGCTGCAGGATTAGTTCCCGCCTCACTTCTCTAAACGTGTGAGTACTACCTATTCTCACATGTTCATTGAAACACTACTTTTTACATTTTTATATTTATACAACTAGTGAAACAAGTATTCAAACACATCACAAATCATTAATAAATCATCATGCTGATCTACAGGTTATTTTAATTGAAACAATAAATGAGAGTAAAGGCATTCTTGGTAAAAACACAATGTCAGGGTGTACTGGGAGGGTGTACGGCTCCAGTCATGTAGAAAACACACTGCCAGGCCCAAAATCCACTCATGTCAGCGGGAATGCAGCATCCCGCTCGCAAAGCAGAGCTAATTAAAAAACAACACATCGCAGGAGGACGCCCCCACAGTGCTAAAATAGAACTATCAGCACACCAGGGGATCATCCACAACTTCCTACTTCAAGCAAATTATCCCTGGACCAAGACTAACAACAGACTTGAGCCAGATTCCACTGACACTAAAGGCCAGACGAGAACATCTGAACACTCAGCATTTGAATAATACAGAAATATATACTCATCAGTTAAACAAAAATGAATAAAAGAAGTTGAGGCATATCTATCTATCTATCTATCTATCTATCTATGCACACACAAACCCTGAGTGCACAGAAACCCTCCTTCCATACTTCTCTCATGGTACAGAAAACCTGTTGTCTATTTGAGAATAATTCAAATCACAACAATGAGTTAAATACAACAGCAAGAAACATTTTGTCTCTCTCACATACAAAAAATCTTTGCTGAAAACCACTTCTAATCTAGAGGATTATTCACATTTTCATAACATTAGAAACAACAATCATTATTTTCCTTTGCAGCAAATCTATTCTGATCATTTTGAGTATTTATTAGGATAAAAACAAAGGAATTATTAAAAATAAATAAATAAAATATATTCATATGTATGTATAAATATATTAATTTATAATTATAATAACATTTACCGATAAGAAAATAGCATTTCTAGTTTCCAGGAATTTAAAATTTAATTTTAAGATAATAAAAGATGTTTGTCCAAACTACTTTGTAAATGTTTTTAAATTACTTTATAAAGACAGACGATTTATAATAGTCTATTTAGGTCAAGTTTTGTTTTTCATCTTTGGGAAAGAAAGAAAGAAAGAAAGAAAGAAAGAAAGAAAGAAAGAAAGAAAGAAAGAAAGAAAGAAAGAAAGAAAAAAGAAAGAAAGAAAGTGCAGGCTGCATGGAAGTGGCGTAATTCCGATTAATTTACAATACAGTAAAGATAATTCCCACTAATAGCTTGAAAACACAATTATATTTCCATAACCTGTGTCTTTAATTGGCGCAAAAGCAAAGGTCTGCTCAGTCATTTAAAGAACATTTATGCAGATCGTAATTCCAAAGCTAATCCTCTAATAACGAAAGCCTGTTATTCCAAGCTACAGCAAGGTGAAATTTCCGCGCCAAAACAAGCTATAAATACCCGCCGGTAAGCTCGTGCTGTAAATAGCTGACAGAGAGGTGTGAATATGAACGTTTGCCCAATGTTGTGATTTACGGTTCTAATGATTATAGGGCATGAATCAATTGATGCTAGTATGTCATTAGGCGGAGTTCCACCAGAAACGGCCAAAGGCTTCAACTTCGTGCCACGGGCGCTTTGCGGGGTTGACAAGTACAACCTAAATGAACGTCATAAAAGTCAAAAAGGTGCCAATTACATCTACTAAGTGGCCCGTCATTGCGAAATAAATAAACAAATATTACTGCCATAGCTACCTGTGTAGCGCGCGTGTGAGAGGACCCCCATAGTAGAGGTGTGAAATGAAACGGCTGTTTATGAAATGAAAGGCTTTTTAATGCCAGCAAAAAAAGGAGATCAGACCAGGAAAATATGATGTTACACGAACCTAATACCTGACTGACATTCACAAGGCTATAAAAAACATAAGATTGCAAGTGGTGGATGCAAAAGAAAAAAGTAAGAATAGCAGGTTTCCCAGCAGGTAAACAAACAGTCATTTAGGCCTAGGCTAATCTAGCCTAAATATAATACCATACTAAAAGAAAAACGTTTTCACATGTTTGGCCTGTCTCAGCGCTAGCTGCTGTCTCCAGGGCAATAGAATATAAGACCAGAGCTATGAAATTAATTTTGTTAACACTAACTCTTCACGGTCAATCTGAAAGAACTGGTGACTATTAAAGTCAGGCGGTAGATATGGCCCTTTAATTATTGCATGGTGTCGGACAGGGACCTCCCAGTTATCACCATGAGAGAGGGAGCGATATTTCAAAACCCCTGACACAAAAGCTTGCAAAAGTAGTGACATACATGAGGAGAAGACATGCAACATAAGACGCCCCGCGGTCCACTCACAGCTTCAGGACCGGGTGAATATCAACACAGCACCCACACACTGTGCAAATTCAGACTATCCCATACCAGGACTACACACGATCTTATAACCGAGGAATAAGAAGTGCGATTCGAGAAGATTTTAATTGCTTAAAACGGTGTTTAAAAATAGGCATTTTGTATGCATCACTTATAGCGTTTGTACATTCATGCATGGTTAGGGGTTAATTAAATCAGAAACATTCTGCAACAGAACGATAGAAATGGCCCACGATTGCAAAATACAATAACAACAACAGTAATATAATAGGTCTAATAATTATAAATGAGCTAAATAAAAAGATAAAATAAAAGTAATAAAAGATAAAAGAAGATAAAACAAGAGTGCGTAATTAAAAAGAAAAAAAACAATAGTGCGTTTAATATTTAAAGTCAGTCAAGAAATGAATGTGTGTGTGTGTGTGTGTGTGTGTGTGTGTGTAGCCTATATATATATATATATATATATATGCCATACCAGAATTAATGCCAAATGTCTCACTTAAATAATTTCTAAGCAGTTATGATTGGCATGTAAATGATGTAAATAAACGTATATTAAGATGAGTTAACCAGCATCCATCTGTGTTAAATGGACATGGGCCTACTGTACGACAGGTGATCAAATAATTATGTCGTCCTCGACTGATCGAATGATCCAAGAAAAGACTAAATTAAATGAACTCGCTTAATTTTGACTGCCATTGCGTTGCAAAGTTTGATCAAAAAAACTACCTCTCACTAAATCACAGGACTGACGCGTCTCAGTTTAGAAATAAGACAACGCAGGAACTAAATTCATGGCTATAACTTGCATAAATGCCTAATAAATATAAAGACAATTCTTCGACAATACCACAGTGCACTTGGCGTCACAATTGTAAAACCAACCGATGATGATGACAAGTTCAACAAAATCATACGCCACCATTCAGTTCAACTTTACGAACGGAAATATTGCGAGTGTTAGTGCGTAAAAACGAAAGATTTGACACTTTCTTTGCTTGATCACAGCTGAATAAAATCAAGTCAAGCAGATGAACCTGAGTGCGTGTGACACCAATAATATCTTTCAAATAATCCATGCCCTTACTGTTGGTAGTCGTGTTTGCAGTAAAGTTTCCTCTCCCGGAAGTAGCAGCTGGTGGTGAGCGGTTGTTGACACACGGCGCATTGCAAACACTCCTCGTGCCATGAAGACTCGTTGACGCGCATCAGAAAGCGGTCGGATATCGGCCGCTGGCACCCCTCACACACCGCCTGGTGATGGCACTCCGTCCCTGGAGAGCAAATGCATCATTTTAATAATACTCTGACTTCATCTACATTTTTAAAAATAAGGATACATAAATGGGCTATTGAACAAGTGGTTATGATATCATTTTGTAATATTAGGCTTCAATAAATAAACCAATATGACACGGTGAAGAAAAACAACAAATGGCGTGTGAATAATAACTGACAATTCACGAACATACAGATATGATTTATTATTATTATTATTATTATTATTATTAGGCTGTATACGCTTTAAATAAAGTTCAAACTATCAGCCAAAACTAAATCTCAAAAAAAGTTTGTATAAATGTGATTCTAAAATAATTGGCAATATAGCCTTTGTACATTTTATTTAGCATATTTGCCCTAACAACATTTGAAATCAATTTTAGCCATCAAAAATGAAATAAAAAGATTATGGAATTGTGTATGTGTTTTGTTGTTGTTGTTGTTTTTTTGTGCGTGTTTGTATGTGTGTGTTTGTATTTTTTTTAGGCCTTTTTTTCGCCAGTATTTAGACGATACAGATAGCCTGTTAGTTAGAATGAAGCAGCCATAATATTTGTGGAGGTGTGTGAATGAGAAATAAGTATAACGGTTTGTATCCAGAAAAGACAATACTGGAGCATCGAAATAAATACATTACGTTGTCCATGAAATGTAAGAAAGAAAAATAAATACGTCAGCTGTGTATTGGGGTTATTTTCTCTGAGAAACAGCCTTTATTATTCGACGGTTATGCGGCCGGCCGGTAAAATGCATGACACAGGAGGATACATCCCAGCCGCCTGCATAGCTCGACTGCCACAGATCCAGCTTTAGTTCTCGCGTACGTCTCGATAAAAACAGCATTATAAAATGATCTGAAATTATCTTTTTATTACAGGAATACGTGTTCACAATAGTAGGCTATAATACTGAAGACAATGAATCATTTACCCAGCATAACTCCAAGCGTAGCCTGTCCCGACCGCAGCGGATGGTCTTCGATTTTTATACCGTCCAACATCTTTAAATATCCCCTCTGTTACCAGCAAGGAAGCGCCGTCCTATTGACTCAGGACCTGCTGTAATATCCACAACAACACATTTGTCAGAGTTGTCCACGCTTCAAATCCCAAAACTATAGCACACAACATTACAGAAATCTCAATCTCACGGCTTTGCCGCTAAAATGGCCAGCTCAAGAAAACTTTTCATTGCAATTGCCACTTGCAAGATTAGTATTTGCTCTCGATGAAACCTTGACACAGAAGGACAACAAGACGTAACTATAAAACTTAAAACACGCACTAAATCACCTGTTAATTAGTGGCCGGGTCAATCTAGACGTTTTCTGCACGAAGCGCAAAGTTTGTATCCCGGCAGTGCTGTCAAGAGCTGCAAGGGGAGATCCTCCCTTTCCTACACCGTGCACAAGTCGTCTCGTCCCGCAGAAAGTTTTCAGGGAATTAGTAAAATCCACGAAAACGTAAAGGAGATGTCTAAACGTTAACTCTTAAATTAGTGCTCCATTTGGCTCCCTGCAGCTTGAGAAAGCTCAAAACTGAGATAGGCTTGAGAGAAAGCACCCTCCCATTTTGGTCGCGTCACTTTGCAGACTATTGACTGACATAGGGATGCTATTGGTGCGCCAGTGTTCGTGCACTCTGCCGAGTGGAACTAAATGCGTTCCGCCTCCAAAATCGCATTGCCTCCCAAACTAGAGGCGCACAAGGATGGTAATCAACGTTACGAAAATTGTGGTGAAACAAATGAGTCTAAAAACACAATCTAATTCAGACAAAAGCTTGGCCAAAAGAAAGAAAGAAAGAAAGTCTACAAATTCATACATTTATATATTCATGTTTTTGATCATTTCAAGTATGAATTTTGATGCCTGTAAAAATGTTGCATTTAAAGCCCTCAGCAATTTTTAAAACAAGTAGCATAATGCGTACATATATCTTTATAGACACAGAACAGTGGCACGCATTTGACAACATTTTGGACAATATGCGATTTGCACAATAAGTAACTGCTTCTGTCAATTTAACGAAATTACAAAAAAAAAAAAAAAAAAAAATAAGAGAGAGAGAGAAACGGCAAATGCGTTTTATCTGTCAGCAGCACAACAACAATGTATTAGGCTAATAATGTTAATTTTATTCTTGATTATTATTATTAGTAATAGTAGTAACAGTAGAAGTATACTTTTATTGTGTTAATGTGACAGTGCGATTACGATGAATACACCAGAAACATGTCGTTGGTAATTAATCTGTGGCAATGCTTGCAATTACGCGATGTTTCTTTTGTAATTAATCACAATAACCTTCAATTTGTAACATGCCTATTGTAATGTAAAATGTTACTGTTATTGTTGTTGATGTAAATAGATGGTGTCACTTCAAACCTTGAAGCGCATGTGACTCTTTGGTTTGATTCCGGCTGCTCCGAGGCCCTCTCCTCTCATGCAGAGGCTGCTGGCTTTGATATCAGGTAGCGGAGCATCACGCCTGGCCCGTCCGCATGCTTTGTGCTTTTGTGTCCATTATGAAGCCTCGAACCTTCTGACCCTCGTCTACGATGCACCTGGAGATCAGGGCTGATAACTACAGACAGCGGCTGACAGAGTCCGATGGAATAAAAAGCAAACCCTTGTGCAGTCCTATAGGATGGCAGAGATGGAGTAATAATACTACCGATTACACAGAAAAGATAAAAATCGAGCTAATGAGTTAAATGTCCCAGATTTTATTTAGTGAGCTTTGTGGTTTTGTTCCGGAGGGACCCTTTGGTTCTCATCAAAAAACCAATAAGCCAATAAAAAGAGGACGCATCTGAACAAATGAAATGATGCAACAGATAAGCGATGAATCTTTATACATTATTAAAATGTGTAGCTTCTTTGTAATTGTATTATTCTGTTACCTTGGCGTTGTAAATTCCAGTAAATCCATCCATTAGACATTTCGTCTTATTAAAAACAACGAAGAATCGCTTAACTGTTTCAAATGACAAATACATTTTGCACAGCATAATTTATAGCAGTATTGTAAAGGAAATATTTTTTGCTCACCGTTTTGATCATGAGGGAAAACAATAAATCAGCTGTATTTATGGCAGCTCCATGCTTCACAAATGTTTGAGACAGGCTAACGATAGCCATGACTACCAATGATATACATTGACTACCTATTGAGAGCAATTGTTAGGATCCCAGTGCTGGATATTTGGGTTGAGAACCACAAACGGTTGCGCCTTTCATCTTCAGGTCTTTATTAATTGCATGTGTCCTCAGTTGTTGCTAAGATTAACTACACTCAAGTCAAGTCCTCGTTCTCTCTCTTTATTTATTTGGAAAAGTCAATCTCAAAGTATAAAAAGCCTCTTTTAAAATGTTTAAAATTCGTCAAAATAAGAAAAGATAATGTGCAATATTGATTTAGCTCATTGCATATTTCATAACACATAATGTGATTTGGCCACTCAAATGTCAGTTTTTAATATAACTAATACTTGCCTTCAATGCCTCAAGTCATATACTCAAGCATGAGAGTTAACGCTCTTCTCCAAGCATCATATAGCTACGCTGAGAGGGAGGAATGCACGCGCTTAACTCCTCGCGTTATACGGAATTCGTCACGCTCCCCTGTTACCGCCTCACTCCCGGGATTCCGTACCTCCGAGCCATTTAGAAGACTTCAAGCAGTCTCCAAGTGAGATACCTATGACGACCCTTCATTATCGAGTAACCCCCACCAGCCCAACACCTTCAAAAATAAACATCTTCAGCTGACACTCAGAAAACCATAGGCCAAGGCGGCCAGTTCATTACGGTCCCCTAAACGGTTTATTCTCGGTCGAACTCAGCTGAAGATGTATTTTTAGTAGCTACTTCCTAGACTGCAGCAATGCCTCATGATGATCAGAAAGGCTACTGATTAAATAATCAATGGCATACAGGAGGTGAGTCAAAGGGCGAACTGTAAATTTCGGTAACAATGATAAATTGTGGGCATAGTTTAAAGGTGGAGAAAAAAAATATTATTATTATTAGGCCTAGCCTACTATTATTTACTGTAACAACACTAGGCTAGTTTTATTCATTAGTAGGGAGGTGAACCGCACACTAAAACGTAAAATAGATAATAATGCAAATAGAATAAAAATATAACAAATATAGGCGATATAGCCTAATTTTCATTGTTGTTATTTTTAAATTAATATTTATACTATTATTTCATTGTTATATTAAATATGTAACTTACTCAATAAATGGTTAATAAACGGTTAAAAACAGCTTTTAAACCTAGCCTAGTTCTAAAAATATATTTCAAAGTTGGGAGATTTCATTGTTCGATGGAGCGGGTCGCCTGTCATGATTGCCGCCATATTGAGATCACATGACAATTTTTATTAAATATATTAACGAACATTTCCCGGTTTGGAATAAAGTAATTTGCTTTTTCTGAGGAGTCGAAGGAAATTCGGAAAATGTTTTACTTTGGTGATGCTGTATCCTTGCAGATAGGTCTAATTCAGACCACCAAAGGGTAAAAATAGCATGTGTGTCTTTAATAAAAAAATAAAAAATAAAATGTTGCACTATTTCCTAATTTAATGTTAAAACAATCTTGTGACTCACCATCATTAGGGGAGATCGCTGGATCTTTTACCTTGATTGAGGTTCACTGAACATTCTTAGTAGTGAAACTGGAGCCCGAGGGTCATGCTTGTGCCTAAACAAGATTTGTGCAAGGCTCCCCCTTGCGTTTCAATTATGATCTGCAAAGAAACGACTAGGCCTATAATGACAGACAGATTGCTTTAGGTAAATATTGAAAAAATAATAATAGCTTGTTATTTAAAAGGATAGAGATTTGTGAAATAATTAATATGTTTGATGCACAAATTCTCTTGCGACAGTGGTTTAAATGAGTTATGCCTGTTGAAAAAGAAAAACAGCTTGCAAACCACCTAAGACCAGCAAGTTTAGGCTTGGATAAGATCCCCCCCCCCCCCCCCTCCTCCTCCTCCAGAAGGGATGTGCTATGAAGAAAGTAATTGCTACAGAGATGAATGAACTGTGTCCAAGGCCGTCAGCAATATGCTGGTGGCGTGACTTGTGTGTTTCAGGGACTTGGCCTTTTGTTTGGAACTCTGGTTTACGAAGTGTTTCATAAAGACGGATCTCATTGGACAGGCATGAAAGGCAATCAGGGCGAACGCCTTACATGTTTAGAGTCCCTTAAAAGTCGTTTGACTTCCGTCACTGGTGGCGCAAAGGCCCAAATGTTGTGCCCACAAAAGTTGAAAGGGTTTTAGTGAACGCACGAGATGGGTTCTGAACTCTGCTCTCTGAACAATTTTGACAACGAGGCCCAAAAGCAAGAAACGCAAATAGATGTGATTTATGTAATGTTGCTCGAGAAAGTGTTTAATTGTTTCTCTCAGACACTCTAATGGTGCGCCTGAGCGGCAGGTGTGTGGCACGTGCACCACAGTGAGTGAGAGAGAGGGTGAAAAAGACTAAACTCAATAAAGGTTTGCAAGCTTTGCTACACTGTTTTAGTTAAACAACTCGGATAATTCGACCGCAAGGTAAGAACAACGCAACACGCATTAAGAGGACTTAAACTGATTATTTATAAAGAAACGAAAATAATGAAATAATGGGGGAAATGAAAAGAACAAGAAAAGAAACATTACTATTGTAAATTCCAGACTATATGACTGAAAAGTGTACAACGGCAATGAAAAAAATGTAATTTTTTTTTAGATACTATGGACTTTTTTTAAGCGCGTTTGCATGATAAATGTTCACAAGACAAATAAATATATCAAGATTTGATTTATGTATTCGGTCACAATAATGTGTTTTTTCCATACTTTATCAAGTTTGAGAAAAAAAGTGAAAATATATCTCATAATGTAGGCTATCTACCCAAACAACCACTAACTAGCTAAATGACAGATGAAAAAAATAAATAAATAAAAATAGATAAATTGTGCCCTCATCAAACCAAAATATAGCATACAATTCAAAGGAAGGGTATTTTGTTTAGTTTCTTTTTTAAAATACATTAAAAGTAAACAAATTGATATAAAATTGCCAAATAATTTAGTTTCCTGAGGGGAGCATTTCCTTCAAGTGTAATGCGAGATATATTTAAAAAAAATTGATATATTAGTATTAATCAAAGAGCGCTTTACAATAAATTATAAATGTTTATAATGTAAACTAAAAATTAAAGCAACGATAACAATATAATACAATTCCGACATAAGCAACAACAGCAATAATAATAATAATAATAAAGGTTACTCTGTATACAAGGAATCTGCATAAAACTAGTGTATTATAACTCTGTAAATAGCGTCTGAAGTGAAGTATGGGACGTGTTTAGGCTCTATAACAACACCTCAGATGTTATCACGGACTCTCACTGAGATGATAACAGTGTAGTTTTCACAGCTGAGATGAGATGCGCTCGAGCATCACTGCCATCTAACGATGATCGCAACGAAACGTCATCGAAATTGATTTACATATATGTTTAGATTATTATAACATCAATCGAAAAATTTAGCAAAATGCCTTCAAAGGGTTTTGCACAAAAAAGATACCCTTCTAGCACTTGGACAGCGTCAGCGTTCTGTACTTGCGTAATGTAAATAATAAGAAGAATAACAATTCGTTAAATATAGACTTTACGAAACATTTGTTACGAAACAGTCAACAACTTGTGCTACACAAGAAACACGATACAATTTTAGCTGCATAACCGCGTTAATTTCTGCGCTCTAAATATGTTATAATATTATGATATATATATATATATATAATATAATTATATCTGCTTTAGATTTTAATCTCCCTGAGATTTTTTCTTGAAGTCTCAAACTTTGCACATGAACACAAGAACGTAAAGATACATGTTAGCTGTTAACCTCAATATCTTGTATTTGGTAGCCTATCGGGTAAACTTGAGCTGTTTGAGTCACACGGGTCAATCCTTCAATCCTTCACTTATCTGAACAAATCCTGAAAAAGAAAGCAAACCCTGCTAATGGCAGTGAGAAGCAGACACATACAGTAAATATTGTACGTGACAGTGAACTTTCAAGTTTGGATCCACTTTGATCTTTTAATGAGTTTTTGCTATAATGAACCATTGCACTTTTCAGAGACTTGAAATCAAGATAAAAGGCCGCTTTAAGTTATTTTCACTCGTTTACAAATATGCGTTACAAACGCCACTGATACATAATTAAATGAGAATTAAAAATTAAACAAGAATAACGGATAGCTTATTACATTTGGCGTAGCAATTAATGAAAAATTACGTTTTTCTTTGCAAAGTTCTTTTCCGTAAATTTCATTATAATCTGCAGCCACATAAATTCTTGCGTAAAATTATCTTGTTGGCTAACAATAAAAACCTTGAGTAAAATTATAATAAAAAACAAATTGCAGCATACGTTATGCAGTGTTGAACGGAAAATTTACGTGTTAATGTTTTCAAGAAGCTGTCATGTTGCTTCGTTAAATTTTGATTAGTAGGCTATAGTTGAATATATATATATATATATATATATATATATATATTATATATCACCTACTAATATGCATTAAACATAGAGTAATATTGATTAATGATTTATTATGCAATAGTTATTACTTCTTTTGCACAGAATGCAGCTCAGTACAGTTTGCCCTGGATGGATTTAGCCTGCGCCCCAATGTGCATAAATCCATCCTAAATTCTATGTGATATTAGTAATTTTCAATACTATTTTGGGCAGATAGGGTGGATAGTATGCACATTGGGACGCAGGGTTAGTCTTAATTCTCAGTGTTAGGCTATATAGAGGGTCAATATCGCCCTCCAGTGGCCGATCTACTTTTAACTTCTTCTGTTTCACTGACATTACCAATCACTGCACTAAATATGTTTAATCTACTGTTAGCTGTAAATGACCTTCAGAAGGGTTGACCGTCACGAGGTGGTCTTCGTCGGTTTGAGTTTGCACAGTTTTTAAATGCACATACCAGTAGTATGCACTACGATCTAATACTGCACACGAAAAGCAAACATAGAGTGTAAATAAACAAATAAATAAATCACATCTGACTGTAATGTTTGACTCATACTCAATGTTTAAAACAGAAAACAGCTAATGACATTTTTGTTATTAGTGTTGTTATTAACATTGTGGTAACGTGTCTATTCAGACAAAGTCTAAGCAAGAGTTCATTTCAGCGACTTTAAGAAGATTTATTGAACTTTAAATAAAGTTTGCACATTTCTAAGGACAGGAGGGAGAATTAATAAAGAAGACATACAAAAAAGCTGTAATTATGGCTACTCAGACTGTTAACCTTGCATTGCAATGCACAAACTCTTTGAATAACTTAATTCTGCAGGTCCAGTAAATTTAATAATTTATGAGCAAATATAGGAGGACACTTCATTTGGACGTGAGTTTGATTTGAACATGCTGGAAATTTGTTGAAAATGTACTCACCCTCAGGCCTTCCGGTGTTAACGAGTTTGTTTCTTCATCAGAACAGATTTAGAGAAATTTAGCATTACATCACTTGTTCACCAATGGATCCTCTGCAGTGAATGGGTGCCGTCAGAATGAGAGCCAGTTGATAAAAACATCACAATAATCCATCCACATGACTCCAGTAAAGCGAAAAGCCCCAAACCATTGCTACCTGCTAAAATATGAGTAGTATTGCTTTGTTCAGTGAAAAGTCTGTCTTGTCTGAATCAGGAGAGAAATATGCACAGATCAAACACCATTTACAAGCCAAAACAGTCCAAAAACAGTTATAAATGACAACATTTTATTTAAAAAAAAAAAATTCTAGAAGAAGCATTATGGTTTATGGACTTCTGCATTTTACCAGAAGGAACAGTTTAAAGTTAATCTGCTTTAATGATGGATTTGTTTCTTACAAACACAGAGCTTCTCACTCAACAGAACATTAATTGATGTACTGGAGTCGTGTGGATTACTTGTGGATTATTGTGATGTTTTTATCAGCTGTTTGGACTCTCATTCTGACGGCACCCATTCACTGTAGAGGATCCATTGGTGAGCAAGTGATTTCTCCAAATCTGTTCTGATGAAGAAACAAACTACATCTTGGAATGTCTGAGAAAACTTTCAGCAGATTTTTAAATTGATGAACATTCCATAAGTGCCAATAAAATGAGGTATAAATGACACACTACATACTACATTAAAGAAAAGAAAAAGGTTTTAGAGCCAAACAAATTGCACTTGTATTAGTAGGCTTTCATCCAGACTTCTTTTATCTAAGGTCAGGATCTGACGCAGATCAAAGTTAGCTTAAGATGAAACAGACTATTTTAGGTACAGCTAACAAAGGCACTGTGTTGAGAGAAGATGTGTTTGATTTCTCCATTGAATCTGGAAAATGTCACATGGAAACACTTTTAGTTTTTGGCAAATTTGTATCTGTTTAATGCTAAAGAAATACTAGCACACACAGCTAGCTACAAATAATCTTTTATCAATGCTAGTGCATTGATAATATCACAAATAATCTATCAGCATTTGCGTTGTTGTTATGGAAAAGAGTTAAGGCTTTTGTGAGGCCTGCAAATCCTTACAGTGCATCTGAAGGGATTGTAACGTTTCCCAAACTAGATGAGATTTACGATGCTTTTCAGCAGATGGTTGTCTTGTCGATTGAGTTCTTCTCTAGACTGATTTATTCATCCCATGGCAAAGCGGCTCCGAGTCTGATTTTAGGATACGTGCCATTTACAACATATATCCCTGTTTCTCTTTTGTGGGAGGAATAACTTCAGCCAGAGCTCTTGAAATGAAATGTGTGTAACCAGTCTTGTGGCCTGAACACTGAGAAGTTCTAAATAGATTTGAGTCGCCACATTGAGGAGAGCTCATGTCTGAAAATTTGTCACTGGTATGTAATTATGGCGAAGCAACAGTGTGCCGTGAAGATTAAAGGGGAAACACAGGGATCAAGGTAATTGCTTAATGTTTCACATCAAGACTTCAAATTGAAATTTCAGGTGCTTTGATGACTGTCAGGCCTCTGGGCACTCTCTTATTATTTTCAACCTTGTTATTACTACTCTCTTAAATAATAATAATAATAATAACAATAATAATAGTAATAGTAACAATAATAATGATTGTTGACGCATGTCCATGTACCATGATGTTTTTTTCAACATTTAGATTTTAGGTTATAAATTATACCAATTTATAAAGGTGTATTTCATTCTATTATCTCTTTCTTTCTTTCAGATTTTGTAATAATATTTATTTATTTAATTTTATTTTAAGTTGTACTGCTTTTTGCCAATAGTGGTGGTCCTGTTTTCTTAACAAATTCATTTTTAAAAATACTAATATTCCACATAGTCATTAAATGAACATGAGGATATTAAATCTCTACATATATATAAAAAATGTTTTAAATAGTTTTAGATTATGTCAAACTGCAGGACATATCTACGTGCTTAAAGTATTTCATGTGAAATACAAAATAGTATTTTTGTATTTTTCTTCTTATTGATAATAATACTATAATAAATAATATTATATTTATTATATAATAATAAATAATAATATTAAAATAATAAATAAGTAATAAAAAATTATATTAAAAATGTATCACAATATATACCACTATATATATATATATATATATATATATATATATATATATATAACACCACCTAAATCAACAAACATGACAATTTCACAGGCCGCATTCGCCATGTCTGTGTTATAAATGTAACTCACAGCACAGCTCTCAATGTCTGCGTCTGAGTGTGGGTTGCTCCAGATGTTCCTCAGCTGGCTGGATCTGGAGATGAAGATCTGTGCAGCGTCTGTCAAAAGCTAGTATTTCTGATCTATCCAGCACCCCCTCATCCCTATCAGCACATTCAATGCTCCCTGCATGTGCTGACCTGGGGGTCTCCATGTATCCCACGAGAGCAAAAAATGACTTTCAGAGCACTGAAACCGGTCCAAACACTGATCCTTTCCCCGTGTGTTTAAGATCACGGATAAATAATGATCTGGAGTGGAGCTGTTGATCTCTGTTTTGTCCTGGAACACAAAATGCTACAGAAAATATACTTGAATAAGTAATGAATGCTGAGATGAAGAGGCCTGTATCAGACATGCTAACATAAAGTTAATTTTGCTAATTGACCACAGAAATTATTTTTAGCATATGGTAAAAATAATATAGATATAGTCAGAAGTGTAAGGGTAGCAAAGCAGCTTTGGTTTAAACTCTTCAGATTTGTAGCCGTGTCCTGGCCATCATTTACTGGTCCATCTGCTCGGCTATTAGAGCCTGCAGTTTTGAACCCCCTGAATGGTCAAATGTAGTTAGCGGGCTGAAACATGAAGGTGTGAGTGGATTCTGCACAGGATTTATTGCTGTGGTCTCCCTCATCAAAGGTCAGCATGGAAGATGGGTTACAGCCTAGAAAAGAACAGACCTGCGGCATTAGAGCTGTGAAGTTCTCAGTCTTATGTAGTTTCCAGGTGTCTAATTGACTATTTTAAATAGCGTATCTCTGCCAGATTCAAGACTTTGGGTAACAGAGAATATACATGATTTCATATCAAAATACTGAGAAATAATATAATATAATAACATAGCATACTGAAGTAATATTTAAAATTATTAGAAAATATTACATAATGTAATAATGTTATTTCAACAGCATTTCAATTTAAGAACATTAAAATTTAATAGTGCTTATGATTTAGATGGACATGAATATTAAAATGATTATCCACATCTAAAACATTTTAAGCATAATATTAATAATAATAATAATAATGTATTTTGTCCTTTAAAATAAACTATATAAATTATTTTTTATATTAAATAAAATACACACACACAAACAAAAGTATTTGCCCTTGGTCATGATACAACATTATTAGAAGATAATAAATAATACCATTATTTCAATAGTACATTCAAATTTGATAGTTCTTATGATTTACATGTGGATGAAAATGATCGAAAATATTTTTTACATTAATAATAATAAATTAATTGCTAAATGTTATATATTACAATGTAAAAATACAAAATTATTACATTAAAAAAGGTCTTTGCCATTAAATTTATGATTTAAGTTACAAGGTCTGACCACAGACCTATATATCAATGAACAGGAAGTATGTCAATCCTAATGAAGTTATTAGAGCAGCCCATCTGGACACAAGGGACTTGTGTCACTGCACTTTAATTTACAAACTTTTAATGGAATCTAGCTGATTCATATCTATTAAAGTTCATTCCAATTTTCTGAACTAAATGAACTAAATCTAACAAATATGATTGGCATATACGAAACAAAACCTAAAACCAACTGACCGGTCATCAAATCACCCCGAACACAATTAAGCAGAGTTTAAAAACCCTCTAAATCAACCCTGTTCTCCCCATGGGTTTACTCAGGAAAAGAGGAGGGAAAACAGCTCTCTGGGGGAGTGTTGGGATTAACAAGAAAACAAGCTCCCTCTACAAAATCCCTCTCTGTAGTTGTCAGTGTTTTCCCCCTGGACCACTTTTTGAATCATAAACATCTTAACAGGGCTTGCCTCCCGCGGAAGCCCCTGAGAGTTTCCTACAAGCAGGCTCAGGAGCTGCGCTCTTATTGCATCCAGGTGGCCGTGGTAAAAAGCGCTGGCCTACCATAAATGTCCCATAAAATACAAGTGGCACCTCCAGAGGTGGATAGGGTCACTGCACCTGTCTGTGGACTGAGACTCGATGTTTCCTCTTCCGACTCCACTCTCACGCTCCCTCACTCCTCTACTGACACCGTTTCTCTCTTTTATCGCCTCACATTGGTTATCATTTTTTTTATGATTATGATTACTATAATAAGTAAGAATAAGAAGAAGATGAGAAGAATTCCAAAATAACACTATTTATAGTGAATATCAAATGATAAGTATACAGATTTGTGGCGTTTTTATAGCATATAGTTAAATCCATAGCATGTGTCCAGTGGTGAGTGGTCCACAGGGACCAGCATCCTTCTGCTCAGGTTTAATTGGCCTTCATGCCTGGACATGGGGCCACGACGCTTTGATCTCACTTAAAAGAAGCTAATTGATCTCTGTGTTCAGGCCACTTTGTGGTGTCCTAAAGGGGAGAAAAGAATGAGCAAAAGCAGCACAACATTTTTTTTTTTTTTTTTTTAAGGAAATGTAAGAAATTTCATAGGGAAAATGGATATTCAAAATTGAATTATTAAGTCTAAAATTATTATCAATAAATTGTATAAAAATAATGCATTTTATTATAATATATTATGACATATTATAAAGTTATTATTTTTAATTATTGGTAGTAATATTATTATTAATGTTTAGCAGTAAAACATTAAATCAACACATGCTGATTATAAATGTGTTGATTATAATATCAACATTTTATCACTAACAACCATCAATAATAATAATAATAATAAAATTAGTTTAGGTTTAGTATTAAAAAAACTAAATCAACAAATGTGCTTATTATAAATGTTGATTATAATATCACTAACAATTAAATTATCAATACATGCATTAATAATAATAATAATAAGTTTACCATGAAAAAACTACACTAAATCAACAAATGTGCTTATTATAAATGTTGATTATAATATCACTAACAATTAAATTATCAATACATGCATTAATAATAATAATAATAATAATAATAATACACCTAAATCAATAAACTTCAGAGGCTGCATTCAACTTTGCTGCCTAAAATGCCATCCAGAACACACCTTTTTTTTTTGAAAGGAAGAAAGAAAGAAAGAAAGAATGAAAGAAAGAAATGAAAATTCAGAAAAGACCAAGGGGAAATAATTGGAACGATGAAAAAGAATGGGAAAAACATGAAAGTTAAACTTCCAGACTTAGACAAAGGTAGGATATGGGCCGCTGGTGGGGGTAAGTGTGTGGGACAGGACGGGGAACAGAGCAGAGAGAGAGAGATCACCTCACGCCCGGGCCCATTGCTCCTCAATTACTCTAATGTGTCTCATATGGCTGAAGTACTCTGACACAGAGAGGGAAAGAGTTCTTGCACTTGCCTTGCTCTTTGATATCACTCTTTGCTCTGTGCCAGATCCAGACGTGATGGTTTACGTCTCCCCCTCGAGTCCAGTTTGAGCTTCGCAGTGAAGACCACACAGTTCAATCTCCATCTACGCTTCTCCTGCAACGCCATGCTCTCTTAACCTCGACATGATGTCATCAACACAGAAAAGCATATATAATGTGCACATGCTTTATGGCTTGTCATAATAACTCTTGTTAAAGGTGATTGGTAAAATAAGAGTTTGGAGGTTTGTGTTGAGCAACAAAGTGCTCAGGCAGTCAGAGTCCTTATATACCCAACTTGAGTTTTTCACAGTTTTTTTTTTTAATATGTTTTTTATTCTTAAATACATGTATATATGTAATGTTTTTAAGCAAAATTAAAACTTTAATTTATCAAGGACACATTAATTTTATCAAAATTGATAGTAAAGTTATTTATAATGTTACAAATGATCTCGGTTTCAAAAATGTATTGAGGTTTTCACAAAAATATTAAGGAGCACAACTGTTTTTAACATTGATGATAATAGGAAACGTTTCTTGAGAAGCAAATCAGCATATTAGAATGATTTTTGAAATTAAATAAAAAAAATTACAATAGAAAATAGTTAATTAAAATCATAATAATATTTCATAATATTACTGTTTTCAGTCTACTTTTGTATCTTAATGCAGCCTGGGTGAGCATAAGAGACTTCTTATAAAAATTAAAAGATTTTACAGACCCTCAAATTTTGTCTTATAATATTGTAATCATATATTGTAATTAATGGGTTTATTGTTCAGTAATTCTGTGAGTTACATTTCAGTCATCTTCACTATTCTTTAAAACCCAAGCTAATTGAAATAAATAATTCAGTTTGAATTCACAGTGTTGCAATTATTATCTTCAATTAAAATATTGCCAAATTATGTATACGAAGCATTCATATGCAATGGTGTAATATAACAAATGTACCATTCATATTAATCTTTTTTTTTTTACTAGGATTCTGCTATGTCTGTTAATGCTTATTCAATTATTAATCATAATTATTAAAACACTATTATTATTACAATTTAAACATTAAAAATAAATCAATAGTATTGAGGGTAAGACGGCCTCTGAATAATTTACTAAACTGAATAACTAAATGTTTCATTCATTGGCTGATGCATTATTCTGCACATGCTACACTTCTAAATCTAAATATATTACAATTTAAAAGTAACTGCACATTGTTTTTAAGGTTAGCAGGGTTAGAAGTATGCACCTGTAACCTGTAGAAGAGTTATTCCACATTTGACTCGTGTAAACCAACTTACAGTGCATTGTTTTCATTAAACATTAATTTGCATGCTTCCTAGTTATCGAACAAACTCGAGTAGAACAACACAATCTTTTCCACAAGCGTTTGTCATCTCAATGTAGGACTATGCAAGTCTAATGCACATTGCAGTGCGCTAGTGCAGTGCATGAGGAGTTCAGCCTGGGTTTTATCAAAGGTTTAGACTCTGTAAATTTCATTATGTAGGTTCCTCCTCAGAGACTCTGTCCATCTGAATGCATGAAAGACCCATCACGGGATTCCAGCTTATTCTCATAGACAAGTTTCCATGTATTCGCGTATGTCTTACTTTGTGTGTGAGTGTCTGTGAAAAGAAAAGAGAGACTAACAAGGTAAGGTCCACGTGCCCAGCGATGGATGGCTCCCTCTGCTCTTCTCTACATTGGAAGCAGATGACTATATCAGCGGCCTGTCCGCTCATGCACACCGAGCCATGGTCTGACAAACCTCTCATCTCATTCTCCCTCCATCTCCTATAAAACAGAGAATAATACAAGAAACAGAAACCAATTTCTCATCCTGAATGTGCATTGCTCATTGATCAACTAGAAACACATGAAAAGGAGTTTGTTTTCTAATTATAAGTATAAAGATAAATAGACTAGCAGAGAATAGTTTCCCTTCATATTTCATGCCAAACCATTCCCTTCAAACACACATGGATTAAACACACTAAAGGCTCTGACCAATGAGAGAGCCAGTCCTTTTCATTTTACAGTGCGGTCTCAGGATATTATTATGTTCCCTATCATGAAGCCATAGCACGGCTGAAAGTAAAACCATGTGAGGTGGTTGTTTGAAGAAGCAGTGATGCTGTGAGGGGGAGTTCTGAGAGAGACATAATATTTAGCTCCATTTGGAGGCGAGGGTCCATTGTGAGGTGATCAGAGGCTCAGGAAGGGCCCCTAATCATTTAAAAGGGGACAAATCATGGAAATATGGATTTTCCAGCAATAAAAGCATAACATTTTACAGTATACTCTCAGAAAAAAATGGTACTACACTGTCACTGGGGCAGAACACTATAGGTACTACTGTACTTTTAATATGTATGTAATATGTATTTTACTTCTACGTATCATTTAGGGTAAATAAGGTATACAAAGATGTACCTTTTAGCTTTTGTCCCTTAAGGTACCAGCGACAGCTTTTTTGTAAGTTTTTTTTTGTAAAAAAAGTTGTTATTGGATCATTGAGATTTTGGAGATACATTAAGTTATGACCACTCATTACTTATCATCACTATTACTCCGCAACAGTATGAAAAACACTGATACATAGCTGTCAAACATAATAGAGAAAATCTGAGGTGCAGTAGCAAATATAGCCTACTTAATTCTGCAAGTAAGACAGAAGATTGAAAATGGTCATGATACATTAAATTACACTGCTTTTGGTATAAAAGGCCATACATAACACGGTTGATAAAATATAGGGTTGCATAATAGATTAAAAACCAATATTAACATTCTATACCATCTTGTCTGCATGACTAAGTTTAAAATAAGACACTAAAAACTAAAATCAATTGTGTTTAATGTTACAAGTTAATTTAAGCATTACAACGTCATATTGTAAGTATTGTAGTACTGTAGTACATATTGTAGTAAGCGTATTAATTTTAAGATTAGGTAAATATCACATTAATTAATGTTCAACAACATCAACAACAACAATAATAATAATAATTAAAAAAATATATATATATTTTCAATTTAGTTCTATTATTAACTAAATTAACTAAATGCTCTACCTGTTCAAAGGAGTGTGAAGTGAGTTGATGGGAAGGACAGCCGTGAGAGCTGTCCCAGTGCTCATGATGTCTAAACGGGCCAGTGAGACAGAACCTGTGCTCTTTCTGAAATCATCCACACACCAGTGACTCTGACACCCACACATGATAAAAAGTCCTATTAGCTTGTCTGGGGAGAAGAGCAAGAATGACATGAACAAAAAAAGCAAAAATGCATCTGTGGTCACAAATAAGAGAAAATCATCTGGGAGAGCAAGAAGTCATTAACTAAAGTTTTTTTTTTTTTTTTCTGTTAAAATTAAACACAAATGCAAGGCACTATGGGATTAATGGAGGTTGATGGGCTGTAATGTTGTGACAAGGGATGTTTTTTAAAGCATAAAGTGTGCCAATAGTTACTAGAATTAAAGCCCTTGTGGCAACAAACCTAACTCTAACCCATGGTTCTCTTGAAATGTTGTTGCTGCAAAGGACATCTACATGCAGTCATTTAGCAGACGCTTTTATCCAAAGTGACGTACAAATAAGGACAATAGAAGCAATCACACCAACAAAAGAGCAATATTAAGTGTTGTGACACGTCCTGGTTAGTCTAATGCAGTACACATAGAATGTTTTTTTTTATAATAAATAAAAAAAAAAGAAAACAAGTACTGTAGATAGAATAGAAATAGAACAGAGAGTGCTAGTGTTAGAGGGTCATATCTTTTAATAATAATAAAAATATTTTGTTCTCAAATTAAATAAAATGTACAATTTGAGTGTACTGTCCTTTAAAAATCAAATGTTAAAAAAATTAATAAATAAAATGAGGTCATTTTAAATTAGGCTATTTTATGGCAGACAACATCAATACATTTTTTCACAAAACAACAAAAAAACTAACATCTTGAACATCTCCCTGAGAACATTTATAAATGTAAAAATTTAATTAAAAATGAAACTGATTACAACCTAGTTCACCTGAAACAAGATATTCAATAAGAAAAACATGCAAGGGAGGACTTTTTATCCATTTGAGTTGATCATGTAAAGACTTTATATGGCACAAGGATGGAGGGAAGTTTTCTGAAAAGAAAACAGTTCCCAACAAGACAAGGAAGAAGAAAGCAATAGTGTGTATAAACCCTGATCTGTGGATTCTCAGTTAGATTATAGTCTCACTGCACTGTTTGATTCCTTATAGCAGTGTTAATGGTGAATCTCCACTCTCTAAAGTCACTGAGTCCATGTGAAGGCTGCAGCGCTGTGTTCAGTGTTGAAACAATAGTTGTACTGCAAAACAAAGAGAAAACAAAAGAATTATCACTTTGGCAATTCAACTGTAAACAATGGTGACAATGATATTAACAATGTCTTTTGCCTTGCATTGTATTATTACTCATTTTCTAGACTGAAAGCAGCATAAAAGTCACCATTGCATCATTTCACCCAAAAGCAACTGTTACACCTTAGTCTCCCTGCCCTCTCCAAAGCCTTTTATTTCTGTCTTTGCCTAGTAAATACTGCTGAGTGGCGCCCCCGTGTGTACGTGTCCAGATACACAGAAACTAAATCATTCAGTAAATTCAAACCCATGAACTAACTGCATTTCCACAATACACAAAATCTCATGACTTATCACTTATTTAAGCTTACAACTTACCTAATAAAATTATTACATCTAGAGGCCCTGAAATTAGGTCTAAATACAGTGCAGGAAGAAGTCACTGATACGTTTTTTTTTTAACATGAGACAAAACACAAACACAGAAT